>CAUYUJ010008959.1:0-2500 GCA_963575745.1 Prorocentrum cordatum
ATGCGGGCGCAGCCACTGGGGCCTTCGGTGGAGCTCCCTATGGGGGCCACGAAACGTGTGAGGGGTGTGCCAGAATGGGGGGTAGAACCGCATGCGGGCGCAGCCACTGGGGCCTTCGGTGGAGCTCCCTATGGGGCCACGAAACGTGTGAGGGGTGTGCCAGAATGGGGGGTGGAACCGCATGCGGGCGCAGCCACTGGGGCCTTCGGTGGAGCTCCCTATGGGGCCACGAAACGTGTGTGGGGTGTGCCAGAATGGTGGGTGGAACCGCATGCGGGCGCAGCCACTGGGGCCTTCGGTGGAGCTCCCTATGGGGCCACGAAGCGTGTGAGGTGTGGCCGAATGGGTGAGGAGGGGGGAAAGTGAGGGGGCATGCGGGTGGAAGGAGACGCGGGGCACCGTCTCTTCAAAACGAGGACCCAACACCACAGGATGGTTGGGAAAAACATGGTGCGAGCCCCAGGAGGGGCACTTCACTTGGAAAACTACAATGCGCGCCGCGCAGGGGGGATCAACAATGATTCTTCTTCAGAAATTCAAGCTCCACATGAATCTGAAGACTGCCCGCTCTTATACACTCGCGTGCCAGTCAGCACGCACCTCCCAGGCCCCCGATACTCGTCTTTCTCGTCTTCGATAGTGCCCCCCCCCTGGGGGCATACCTTCCCTGACTGCAGCCCCTAAAACAAGGAAAGGGAGGGAGGAGGGAAAGAACAGTGGGGAGAGAGAACCACGGCCGCTGCCACAGGGCTCCCGCCCGGCCCCACAGGTAGGCAGACGACGGCCAGGAACTGTCGGCGCGCAGTGGAAGGGCAGTGGCGAAGAAAACTGGCGGGGTGCGGTGCCTCCTCCTCCTCATCATCATCCTCCTCCTCCTCCTTCTCCTCCTCCTCCTCCTCCCTCTCCCTCTCCTCCTCCTCCTCCTCCTCCTCCTCCTCCTCCTCCTCCTCCTCCTCCTCCTGGCCATCCTCGTCCTCCTCCTCCTCTTCCTCCTCCTCCTCCTCCTCATCCTCCAACTCCTCCTCCTCGGTCCTCCTCCTCCTTCGCCTCCTCCTCCTTCTCCTCCTCCTCCTCCTCCTCCTCCTCCTCCCTCCTCCTCCTCCTCCTCCTCCTCCTCCTCCTCCTCCCTCCTCCTCCTCTCCTCCTCCCGCTCCTCCACCTCCTCCTCCTCGCTCCCCTCCTCCTCTCCTCCTCCTCCTCACCTCCTCTGCCTCCTCCTCTCCTCCTCCTCCCTCCTTCCTCCTCCTCCTCCTCCTCCTGCACTCCTCCTCCACCTCCTCCTCCTCCTCCTCCTCTCCTCCTCCTCCTCATCCTCCTCCTCCTCCTCCTCCTCCTCCTCACTCCTCCTCTCCTCCTCCTCCTCCTCCTCCTCCTCCTCCTCCTCCTCCTCCGCCCAATGACGCCCCCCCCCCCAGGCGCTCCGCGAGACGCTGCGAGACCACAGCCGCGCCCTCGTGGGCCGGAGCTGGAGGCGACCGACTGGTTGCACCAGGCCCGGGGCTTCGGGGGCTCCGCGCACACGACATCCCGCCAGGACACGGTGGAGGGAGAAGGATGGAGCATGAGAGAGATTTGCAGGAGGGCTGGGAGCAGGAGTACAAGCGGCAGAAGCGAACAGGCGGGTCGGGCTGGCGGGCCTCTCACGGGCAGGTGGTGCCGGCAGGCCCAGACAGCCGGGTCGAGCTGGCGGGTCACTGAAGCGTCAATCCAACATGAATCACAAGGAGTCTGCTAGTGATAGCGCGATTCCCAAGTAAATCGTGGGGAACTCAAAATCGAGAGCGTGATTCTTGAGTCTTGGGGGCACGGCGCTGCAAGAAATCGTGAAGAAGTACCACGCGTGAGCGCGACTCCTGCACAAGTTCTCAGAAGTCCCGGGCGAGAGCGCGATTTTCAAATAGATTGTGAGATGGTTTCAGGCGGGAGCTGTTGCTGCATCTGATTTACTACACAATCATTTTTGCTGGACCCCCTGAATTAGAGGCGCCCTGGCGCTCTCGCCTTGGCGCTGGAGCCGCTTCTCTGCACAAAAACAATACGAGGGATCGGGCCATCGGAGCCACCCGGGAGCCGCTTCGTTCGCAAAAATACGAGGGACGCTGGCCAGTGGGTGCCAGTATAAAACAGGGCAGGGCTAGGATCGGGATAAATCGATCCAGAGCGTTCCGGAGCGCTCTCAGAGCGTTCCGGAACGCTCTGGAGCGGCCGCGGCGCCCAATACATCCTCCAAACCCGCCGATTCTCAGAGATTTCGAATTATCCCGATCCGATTTTGTCCCGATCTTCGCGTCGCTTTACAGTAGCCGTTCCTCTGAAATCAAGGCTCACGCTCAGGCCTTTCGGGGGTGCGCCGCGAAGCTGGCCCCCCCACAACAACAACGCTCCCGCTCGATACTTCCTCCTTTCTACTCGGGACAGGGGCTCCTGCTCGCCGCCGACAATCGGCTTTCCAACCAAACCGGCGCTCCCTCTCGACACGCCCCTTCCGGACCCGACTTGC
>CAUYUJ010008959.1:7500-10000 GCA_963575745.1 Prorocentrum cordatum
TGACTATTTTTTAATATTCCTCCTGTAGAGGGGCATGCCCGACTTAATAGTATAGCCCAGTGGGGATGGCGATAGGTTAGACGATGCTGATCCTGGCTCGGCCAGGACAGCGCATGCGTCGGTCCTTAGCCCAGGCCCAGACATCCGACATCTTGGTTCCCCAGAGGTCTGGAGTCCTTCCCGTGGACCGGCTTTTCACCCTGAGACGTTCTCGACGGTGCTGGGGCCCGGTGAGGGCCCCCAGAAGCCGAGACTGGCAGACAAGCTCGCGTCGTGATTATCTCACTGCGCGAGGATGTCAGGGGGATCGGCCGTACCAAGATCGGTGCAACAGTGTGCTGTCAGCGCCCTCCGGCATGGGCTGCTGGCCGTCTCCCACTCGAGTATTCGCGCGGCACTCCTGCGCGAGCTTGTACTTGGTGCGGTACCTCCGATCGGTGAGTCGCGAGGAGGCACCAGCAAGGGAGAGGAGCAGGAAACTTCTGATGTCATGGATTTCAGGGGTGCTTGTAAATGGGGGGTGTGGGATCATCTTACGTACCTGGTTTTCCCGGTACCTCCTGCGCCAGAGGCGCCAGTGTACCGAGGAAAGCACCTCCCCATCGGCGGGGCCGAAACCATCTGCATGCAGCAGAGTTCGTACCCCCCCTTTTCCCTCTCCCTCCTGTTCGTCCGACCCGACATTCGTGCGCGTGTATCCGCAACCGTGCCGCGAGGCACGAGTCGGAGCGTCCTCATCCTCAGGGCTGAGGATTTCAAGGATTGAGGGGCCCAGACCTCGGATTCTAAATTTCCTGACGCTCCCCGCGGCTCTCCCGCGGTTCCCCGCGTCTTGTCGCATGACTTGTTCGGGCCCAGCTGGCCCCAAAGAGAGGCCAAGAGGGCCCCCAGAGGCCTGTCACACGGTACAAGAGAGGTCCGAGTCGTCGAACGATCGGTCCCAGACGCCCGACATGACGGCCCCCGAGACTCTCCAAAAGAGCCTCAAGAGCACGCCCAAGGGGGCCCTGGGGAGATTTCAGGCTACGGCCCTGATACCCACCTACCCTCAATCATCGCCGCCCTCTTGCAAAGGCCTCCAGAATACGGTCCGAATAGATGCGGTCGGAAGATCACGCCGCATCGCCGATGCATCGGCGATGCACGCCGGCGATGTCGGCAATGCATCGGCGCCGTCGGCGTGGAGAAGATCGGGCTCCACATCGATGCGGCGCGATCCTCCGATCCCATCTGCTCCGACCCCATCTCAGAGGCCTAGACCCTCAGAGGCCCCTGATGACCCCAGCCGGAAGCAGAGCAAGACCAGAGCAAGAAGTCATACAACCAGAGGTGCGTAGGACACTGGATGGGCGAAGACTGCACCTAAAGATACAGCACAGTCAGACGACAATGCGCTATGTTGACAGCTTCGCGGTGCGGACAAAGTCCCGCCAGGAACCTTCGCTGGACAAGAGTGGGCTTAGATTGACTACGCCGCCTGCCTCGCCATCTCTCGGACGCCCATTCCCCGCGCACTCGTCGGCTTAGTGCGTCAATGTTTTCACAGGGTGATCCAAAATGCTCTTCGCTGGTCCTCGCCGAGGGGGGGGGGGGGGGGAAAGCTCCTCGATGGTCCTCGCCGAGGGGGGTCGAGAAACAACAACAACAACAACAACAACAACAACAACAACAACAACAACAACAACAACAACAACAATAACAATAACAACAACAACAACAACAACAACAATCACTTTACCCGAACGCTCAGTGTTCTCACCAGTGCCAGGGTTTTCATGCGACGCCAGCCAATACCCCCACTTTGTGGGGGGGCAGTGCAAGCTCTACCAAATATCCACACGACTCTTCGCCACCACCCACACCCAGCTTCCCGCCCTATGACGTTCGGACACTTCACTTCGTGGCCTGCGGACGACCGTGGCTACTACACTGGCGTGGAGTACACACCCACAGAAGTTGTTAAGCCTACGCTCCGCGAGCTCATGTAACATAAATGTTGGAAAACCATTGGTTTTTTTAGGATTCGGACAGCGCGCGCGGGTAGAAATTTTGAAAAGTCGTGCAGGTGTTTTTCGAGGACCTACGGTGCGATTCGTGTGATTTTATGATGCGCGGTGCTAAAATTCTTAAGAAGCCCAATGGTTTTTGGAGATTTCGGCGTGCGCGCGCGAAGAAAAAACGAATGTGTCCCGCATGGTATTATTTGACAGGGATGATGGCCCTGGCAGGTGCGCAACCGTTGTCGCAGAAGTTCGAAAAAGTTGCTCGCAAAAGCCCGTTTGACAGAAATATATGTTAAAATCGCTGCGAACACTAAGGTTTTGGAAGGATTTCGTCTTGCGCGCGCGAATGTCCACTTTACCTTATTTTTTGCAAGGGATTCTTGAAATTTGATTATATTAGAACAAGAAATGTCATTTTCTATTGTTTTTTGCAAGGGAAAGCGGATTACAACAAAACAACCGGATCCTGTACACACCCTCTTTTCTGAGGCTTCCTC
>CAUYUJ010008959.1:15000-25000 GCA_963575745.1 Prorocentrum cordatum
CGACGACTCCCCACCCTCCTCCCCTTCCTTCCACTCCTCCCCTTGCTCCCCCTCCTCCCCTCCTCCCCCTCCTCCCCCTCCGACCCCTTCCTCCCCCTCCCCCCCATGCTCCCCCAACTCCCCCGCCTCCCCCGCCTCCGCCTCCTCCCCCTCCGACCCCTCCGACCCCTCCTGCCCCTCCTCCCCCTCCTCCCCCTCTTACCCGTCATCCCTTTCATCCCCCTCCTCTCCCTCCTCCCCCGTCTCCCCCTCCTCCCCCTCCTCCCCCGCCTCCGCCGCCCGCCCCGCCCCCCCCCCCTCCTCCCCCTCCTCCCTCTCCTCCCCCCCTTCCCCCTCCTCCCCCGCCTCACCCGCCCCCCCCGCATCCCCCTCCTCCCTCTCTTCCCCCGCCGGCCGAATCCGATGCCCCAGCCAGACGGGCTGCACCCAGGTTGGACGGGCTACATCCCGGCAGAGTTGGGCTACGCCCCGGACGGAGCCTTCAAAACCCACCAAAGCACCACACACACACACATACATACATACAAAACACCAAACACCACCAAACACCAGACCCCAAATACCAAACAACAAACAACAAACACCAAACACCAAACACCAAACACCACACGCCAAACACCAAGCACCAAACACCAAACACCAAACACCAAACCCCAAACACCAAACCCCAAACCCCAAACACCAAACCCAAAACCCCAAACCCCAAAACCCAAACACCAAACCCAAAACCCCAAACCCCAAAACCAAGCCCAAAACACCAAACCACAAACACCAAGCACCGAACCCCTAACACAAAACTCCAAGCACCATACACCATGCACCATACACCATACACCATGCAAATTGCCCGATACGCCAAACCGCGAATACAAAAACCCATCACACCAAAGACCAAAGATCAAACTCCGAACCCCAAACACCAAACACCAAATCCCAAACACCGAGCACCAAACCCCAAACACCAAACACCAAACACCAAACTCGATGATGGCGATGGTGGCGATGACGATGACGACGACGGCGAGGATGATGATAGCGATGACAATGGTGACGATAACGACGATGGCGATGATGATGATGATGGTGATGATGATGATGATGATGATGATGATGATGATGATGATGTTGCTGATGATGATGCTGATGGTGATGATGATGACGATGATGATGATGATGATGATGATGATGATGATGATGATGATGATGATGATGGTGAGGATAATGACGATGATGACGATGATGATGATGATGACGACGACGATGATGATGATGAGGATGATGATCATCATCATGATGATGATGAGAATGATGGTGACGGTGACGGTGATTATGGTGAGGTGGTGGAGGAGGAAGAGGAGGAGAAGGAGGAGGAGGGCCACGAGTAGGACGAGGAGGAAGAGGAGGAGATGACGAAGGAGGTAGAGGAGGAGGAGTGGAGGAGCAGGAGGAGGAAAAGGAGGAGGGGTATGAGCGACATAGATCTGGAGCTCCAAGAGGAGGGTCGTCGTTGGATGCGGGGGAGTGGACGAAGTTCGAGCATGATGCGTGGCGTGTGTTGGTGGCCTTGCGCCATCTCTGCGTCTTTCAGAATTGGAGAAGGGATTCCCCCCACACTTGTCGCATTCCTCTTTCATCCTCCTTCATCCCTCGTCGTTCTCCTTCCCCCTCGTCCTCGCCGTCGCGAGACTTACTACCAACGGCCCGCAGGCAGGACGGCGTGCCTTTGGGGGCGCAGGGAGAGGAGGAGGAGGAGGAGGAGGAGATGCAGGAGGAGATGCAGGAGGAGGAGGAGGAGGAAGAGGACGCAAAGGAAGAGGCCGAGGGATTCCCGAGCCGTTCCCGGATCCCCGAGCCGTTCCTCGGATCTGAGTCTGGGAGCCCCGTTGTGTCCGAGTTCGCCTTCGCCGTCAAAGCCCCTTCGCTCTCCATGCGCGTTTCCTTGTGGCTCATGAAGGATAGGGATCCTGAGGGAAACGGGTCCTGGAGGTTTTTCGCCGTTTTCGGGCTCTGGGGACCTCAGCGGCCCAAGGATTCTTTTAGAGTTCCTGAGGGCATCTTAGGTGTTACTAGGGTTCCTTAAAACTATTTCGGACTCCTTCAGGGTTCCGTGGAACTCGTTTCAATATTCCGCAGGTTTCCCGAGGATCCCCTCAGGGTTCCAGTCCGGACCATTCCTTGGGATCCCTGAGGACCCTGAGAGGTTCCTTAGAACCTTATGAATCCTGCGGGTTCTTTAGGGTTGCAAACCATTCACGCCGGAATCGCAAGCAAAATACATGGGAACCGTAAACGAGTCACATAGGAATCGAGTCCTAGTTCACGTAGGAATCGCACGCTGTTCAAATAGGACCTGTGCACGATTCACTAAGGATACGTATACGGCTTGCACAGGAACCGTTCACGGTTCACATAGGAATCGTACAAGGCCCACACATGAATCGTATACGATTCACATGGGGATCGTATGTGATCACACAGGGAACGTATATGATACACGTAGGCCTGTGTACGATCTAGATGGATCCATACACGATTCACACTGGAAACGTATAGGATTTACACAAGTATCGTATACGATTCACATAGCACGCGTGCACGCGTCGCATAGTTGCTTGCGGTTCACACCCAAATCGCATGCGGTTCACACATGACTCGTATACGATTCACATAGGAGCCGTATACGATTGACAAAGGAACGATTCACATAGGAGTCGTATACGATTAACACAGGAAGCGCGTGCGATTCACTTAGGAGCCGTAGACAAGTCACACAGGCGTACACGGTTCACGTAGGACTCGCATACGATTCACATAAGACTCGTTGACGATTCACGCAGGAACCGTATACGATTCACATCAGAGTCGCTTGCGATCCACACAGGGGTCGTATACGACCCACGTCGGAACCGCATACGACTTACATCGAAGCCGTATACTTTCAAAAAAGAACCGTATACGATACGCGTGGGATTGTATGCGGTGAACATAGAACTGTATAATATTCACATTGGAGGCGTGTACGATTCACATAGGATTTGTCCACGATTCACATAGCATCCGTGTGCGTTTCACAGAGGAGTCGTGTACGATTCATTGGAACCGTATGCGATTCACATCGGGTTCGTATACTTTTCGCACCGGATTCTTATGCGATTCACATAAGAGGCGTATACAGTTCACCTGGTAGTCGCATGCGCTTTATATTGGACTCGCATGCGCTTCACATGGGAACCGTAAGCACATCGTCTACTCAGATACAAGAGTACACGGTTAACCTAGGAGCCACCCGCTCAGAGTATCATTGCTACAGATGGCCTATCCCTGGTTGTTTTCCCAAGAAACCATGCGGACCCCTTAAAGGCACACCAATGGCAATGCAGACTTTCTAAAGGTGACTTTCAATCGAAATAAAAAGTGTGGAAAGTCTTCCGAAACTTACATTCCAGAAGGGTGTTCCCCGGTCAACCAGGATATAGCCCGTCCAACCGGGATAAAGCCCATACAACCAGGGTATAGACTAATGCCCTCCCCCTCCTCCCCCTCCTCCTCCTCCCCCATCCTCCCCTTCCTCACACGCCTCCCCCTCCTCCGCTCCTCCCCCTCCCCCTCCTCCCCCTCCTCCCCCCCTCCCCTTCCTAACACGCCTCTTCCTTCTCCTCCTCTTCATTCTTCTTCCTTCCTCTTTCTCCTCCTCCTCCTCCCCTCCTCCTCCTCCTCCTCCTCCTCCCCCTTCCTCCTCCAACCTCCTCATCCTTTTCCGCCTCCTCCTCCTCCTCCTCCTTTCTCCTCCTCCTCTTCAACCTCATCCTCCTCCTTCCTCCCTCCGCGCCTCCTCCTGCTTCTCCTCCTCCTCCTCTTCTCTCCCTCCTCCTCCTCCTCTCTTCAACCCTCATCCTCCTCCTCCCTCCCCTCCTCCTGCTTCTCCTCCTCCTCCTCCTCCTCCTATTCCTCCTCCTCCTCCTCCGCTTCTCCTCCTCCTCCTCCTCCTCGAGGAGGAGGAGAAGGCGGGGAGGACCGCCTCCTCATGATCTCCTCCCCCTTCCCACACCTCTCGAAATTTCCTCCCCCTCCCCTCATCTCCCTCACGCATCCGCCGCCCCAACCGCCCCCTCACCCATCACGCGCGCCCCTTTCCCTCCTCCTCCTCCTCCCCTCCTCCTCACTCCTCCCCTCCTCCTCCTCCTCCTCCTCCTCCTCCTCCACCTGCACCTCCACCTCCCCACCTCCTCCCCTCCTCCTCTCCTCCTCCCCTCCTCCTCCTCCTCCTCCTCCTCCTCACTCTCCTCCTCCTCCTCCTCCTCCTCCTCCCCTCCTCCTCCTCCTCCTCCTCCTCCTCCTCCTCCTCTCCTCCTCCTCCTCCTCCTCTCTCCGCCTCCTCCTTCCTCCTCCTCCTCCTCCTCCTCCTCCTCCTCCTCCTCCTCCTCCTCCCTCTCCTCCTCCTCCTCCTCCTCCTCCTCCTCCTCCTCCTCCTCCTCATCATCCTCATCATCACATCATCATCATCATCTCATCATCACATCATCATCATCATCATCATATCATCATCATCATCAGCATCAGCATCAGCATCATCATCATCATCATCATCATCATCATCATCATCATCCTCATCATCATCATCATCATCATCATCATCCTCGTCCTCATCCTCATCCTCATCCTCATCCTCATCATCAGCATCAGCAGCAGCAGCAGCAGCATAATCATCATCATCACCGCCATCATCATATCACCAGCATCATCATCATCATGAGCAGCAGAAGCAGCAGCAGCAGCATCATCCTCATCGTCATCATCATCATCATCAACATCAACGGCATGACCATCATCCTCATCCTCATCATCAGCATCATCACATCAGCAGCAGCAGAATCATTAGCATCAACATCATCCTCAAGATCATAATCATCATCAGCATCATCATGACAATCATCTTCATCATAACCGTTTATGATCATCATCAGCAGCAGCATCAGCATCAGCATAATCAGCACCATCGTCATCAGCAGCATCATCAGCAGAATCAGCACCACCACCATCATCAGAAAATAATCAGCATCATAAGCATCATTTGCATCAGCATCATCATCCTCATCAGCAGCATCATCATCATTTTGATCGACAGAAGAACATCGACTTCATCGTCATCAGCATCGCCATCATCATCAGTATCATCATCATCAGCATCATCATCATTGCTCACCATCAACATCATCATCAGCAGCAGTAGCATCGGCGCACTCATTAGCAACGACAGCAACATCATCATCAGCAGCATGAGCAGCATCATCAGCAGCAGTAGCATCATCAACTTCATGATCATCAGCATCAGCAGCAGAATCATCATCATCATCAGCAGCAGCATCAGCTTCATAAGAATTATCATGAGCAGCAGCAGCAAATTCCTCAGCAGCAGACTTATCACGGCAGCAGCCGTACTATCATTAACAGCATCATCATCAGCAGCAGCATCATCATCGCCAGCATCATCGTCACCATAATCAGCATCGTCATCATCATCGTCGTCGTCATCATCTCATCATACCCATCATCCTCATCATCATCAGCATCATCATCATCAGCTTCATCATATTGAGCATCATCAGCAGCATCAGCAGCATCATCAGCATCGTCAACCTCATGATCATCATCATCATCATCATCATCATCATCATCATCATCATCATCATCATCATTGTCATCCTCATCAGCATCATCATCATCATCATAATCATCCTCATCATCCTAATCATCATCATCATCATCGTCATCATCATCCTGGTCCTCATCCTCCTGCTCATGCTCCTCCCCATCATCATCATCATCATCATCATCATCATCATCATCAGAATCAGAATCATTATCATCATCATCATCATCATCATCATCATCGTCGTCGTCATCATCATCATCATCATCATCATCATCATCATCATCATCATCATCATCATCATCTCAATCAGCATCATCATCATCCTCATCATCATCATCATCATCCTCATCATCAGCACCACCATCAAAAAATATCATCATCTGCAGCAGTAGCAGCATTACCATCAGCAGCAGCAGCATCATCAGCATGATCATCACCATCATCAGCAGCATCATCATCGACAACTACAATATCAACATAACTATCGTCGGTGTCAGCATCATCAGCAACAGTACCATCATCATCACCGTCATCCTCGTCACCACCACCACTATCATCATGAACGTCATCATCATCAGCAGCAGTATCATCATCGACGAAATCATCATCATCATCAGCAGCATCATCGTCATCACCATCAACATCATCATCATCATCATCATCATCATCATCATCATCATCATCATCATCATCATCATCCTGCTCCTCGTCCTCTTGCTCATCCTCCTCACCAATAATGGCATAATCATCATCATCACCATCATCATCATGAATTTCATCATCATCGTCATTGGTCATTGGCACCATCATAATCACCACCACCCCCACAATCATCCTCATCATCATCATCCTCATCATCATCATCATCAGCATCGTCATCATCAGCAGCATCGTCATTGGTCATTGGCGTCGGCACCTTCCTCGATGTCGTCATCCATCATCACGTCCCCCTCGGCGTCGGGTCGGTATCGTCCCCCGACGTCGCGATCAGTTTTGCAACCTGGAGCCCCCGAGGTCCGCCCCTTCCTTCCTGGGCTAGCTGTTCCATCTCGGTCCGTGTCTTGCCAAGGCTGGGGGCCCCAAACACTGTGTGGTGACGGACCGCGCGGTGACCTCGGCGCCCCCGGACCTCACCGCACGGTCCGTCACCGCACGGCCTTCGGACCCCGGAGGCCCTGGTCGCCCGAGACGTCCTCGGAGAACGACCCGGCTCCCAAGACCGTGCGGCGACCCCGCCGTTTCCTGCAAGGAGGCCTCGGGGCCCGGGCCTGGTGCCCAGGCTGGCGACAGCCAAAACAGACGAAGCTTCCCGCCGCGACTCGTTTCCCGGCGCGGGGGGGGTGCTCTGGGTCCCCTGCGTCGCCTGCGACGCTGGGGGGGGCCATACATGTTCATATATATATATATATATACACATAAACATATACATATACACACCAAAAAAAAAACAACCACAACAACAACAACAACAACAACAACAACAACAACAACAACAACGACAACAACAACGACGACGACGACGACGACGACGACGACGACGACGACGACAACAACAACAACAACAACAACAACAACAACAACAACAACAACAAAACGCCGGGAGGTGTTTGGCCGTTTGGGGGGATTTGGGAACGTATATAGTTACACCACCACCGCGTCGATTCCCCTCTCTCCTCTTCCCAGCGAAAGGGAGGTGGGGGGGAGGTGGTGGTGGTGTATATTTTTGGGCCCCCCATCAAAAGAACCGCTCGCGATGAAGAACCGGCCACGGAAAAGGGGTCGGGGCGTCCCGGGAGCCCGTCAGGAAAAAGATTGCCATCGCATGCTTGGATCTGGGTCCCCTGGCCCCTGCGCCACCTGCGATGAGAGAGAGAGGTCTGGGCGCACTACAGCCACCGTGCTGCCAGAGGGAACGCTGAACAGCGATCGAAGGGCTTCTCTGGCCACGGCGCGCCTCGGCCACGGGTGGGCTCCGCGGCCCAGCTCTGAGGAACGGCCTGGAAACCAGGGCCCCTCCGGAGCCGAAAGTGGTCCTCACCTCCGCGTCTGCACTGCGCACCACCTGGCCCCGCGCAACGCGCCCCGCGGAACGTGACTCACGGCCAGCTTCGCGCGCGCTCGCACCCCCGCGCCGCCCCTTGGAGGGCGGCCGCTCTGGCCCGGACCGCGGCGCGCGACGCGCGATTAGCTTCGCATCCCCCGCGGGTGCCCCGGGTGATTGTTAGTCCTGGCGGAGAAGGAGGAGGAGGAGGAGGAGGAGGAGGAGGAGGAGGAGGAGGAGGCGGGGGAGGAGCAGGAGGAGGAGGAGGAGGAGGAGGAGGAGCAGGAGGAGGGGGAGGAGGGGGAGAAGGAGGTGTCCCCCACTCCGGCCTCCGGGGCCCACTTTTGGGCCCCAGGGCCATCAGCAGCTGGCCCGGGACGAAGAAACGGCCACCCCCAGCGAAGGGGTCGGAACCTCTGCAGGGCCGCGGACTGAAAAAGCTGCACCAGAGGATGCCAGGCTTAGGTCGGGCACGTCCCCCTACAGGCGGATGTGGGCCGAAAAACGATAAATAGTCGATACATGCTCAAGCAAAGAATTCCGAAAAAAATCGAAAGAATCGCCCCCAGGATATTTGTTTTACTATATTCGAGTTTTCCTCCTGCTGAGGGGCGTGCCCGACGTAATGCTCGGCCCCTCGGCGTCAGGGCCGCCCCCGGAGCCTTGCCGTAGCCGGAGGCGAGCCACGTGAAAGTCCAGGCCTCCGCCCGCGGAGTGGCGCGGCGGGCTGGCGCGGCCGCGCGGTGGCCGTCGCCGCCGCCGCCGCGGTCGTCGCCGCCGCCGCCAGACCTGGGTAGCGTTGGGTCGGGCGTGCCCCTCTACGGGCGGATTTTGGACGAACAAATATATGATATAATGATACCAGAGAAAACCCAATCATAATCTTTTTAGGGCTGTAGGGCTATAGGGCTACAGGGCTATATGGGCTCTTGGGCGCTATATGGGCTATATGGCTATATGGCTATATGGGTTATAGGGCTATAGGGCTTATGGGTTATAGGGCGATAGGGATATAGGGCTATAAGGCTATAGGGCTACAGTGCACCGGGCACCCGGGCACCTGGCACCCGGGCACCCGGGCACCCGGCACCCGGCACCCGGGCACCCACCCGGGCACCGGGCACCCGTCACCCGGGCACCCGGGCACCAGGGCATCCGGGCACCCGGGCCCGGCCACCGAATCGGCGGCGAACCCGGGAACCCAGGCACGGCCCAGCCACCGAATCGGCGGCGAACCCGGGCACCAGGGCACCCGCACACCCGGGCACCCGGGCCCGGCCACCGAATCGGCGGCACACCCCACCTACCCTTAAATCCGCTAGGACCCCTACAGAGGCAAGCTCTGATTGGGGAATATAACAGAATATGATATAATATGATATAAAAAATAGAATATAATAGTATATACTGGAATATTATCAAAAAATAAAATAATACCACATGAAATGAAATGTTATGATAAAATGAGATGACATGTGATAAATGATAGTATATGGTATACTATAATATGACATAACATACTTTAATATCATATAAGATAGTGTAGTATAATATATTGAAATAGAATGTAAAATAATATGATATAATATATTAACATAACATAAAATGACGTAATACAATATGATATACTATCATATAACACAATATACTATAATATAATATAACATAAATTAATTTTAAAAAAATATTATGACATATTACAGTGTAATATAATACAATAAAACGTAAAATAATATGATCATAAATATTGTAATATAATATGGTATGATATAATATACTAGAATACGATATAATATAAAATAATATAATGTGTTATGATAGAATATGATAAATATAGCAGATAATAAAATATAACATTCCAAAATATAATATGATATGATATGATGTAATATACTAAAAGCAATACCATCTAATATAGTGTAATATAATGTAACATAATATAATATGATATACTACAATATGATATAATATGGTATAATATAAGAAAATACGATATATTATCCTATTGTATAATCGAATCTAATATAATATACTATAATGAATGTAATAGAATGTGATAATATATACCATAATATGCTACAATATACTACGGTATGATATAACACAGTGTAGTAAAATAGAACATAATACAATAGGAAATGGTATGACATGATTTAATGTGACATAATACAATATCATACAATATAATATGATATGCTGCGAAATTATTTACCATAAATTGATATAATATTATAGCATATTAAATGATATGGTTTAAGATGCTAAAATATAATACACTGTAATGTATTGTGTGTTAACTTAGTACA
>CAUYUJ010008959.1:30000-37041 GCA_963575745.1 Prorocentrum cordatum
TAGGGCGCTAGTCCAGCGTAAAACAAAACGAGGTCGCGAGCGGGAACGCTGGTTTTGTTGGGACGGCGGCTTTCGGCGGCGAGGAGGAACACCGCCTTGAGTAAGAAGGGAGGAAGCATCGAGCGGGAGCCGTGGTTTTGTCGGGGCGGGGGCTGTCGGCGGTGAGGAACAGCACCGTCTTCAGGAAAAAGGACACCTCGAGCGGGAGCGTTGTTCTTGCTGGGAGCGGCGCCAATTCAAAAGAGAATAGGGCGCCAGTACAGCGCAAAACAGAAGGAAGTCTCGGGCGGGAGCGCTGGTTTTGTCGGGACGGCGGTTTTCGGCGGCGAGGAGGAACACCGCCTTGAGTAAGAAGGGAGGAAGCATCGAGAGGGAGCCGTGTGTTTGGTGGTTTTGTCGGGACGGGCGTTGTCCGCGGCGACGAACAGCACCGTTTTCAGGAAAAAGGGACGACATCTCGAGCGGGAGGGTTGTTCTTGCTGGGAGCGGCGCCAATTCAAAAAAGAATAGGGCGCCATTTCAGCGTGAAACGGAAGGATGTCTCGGGCGGGAGCGCTGGTTTTGTCGAGGCGGCGGCTTTCGGCGGCGAGGAAAAACACCGCCTTGAGTAAAAAAGGGAGAAAGCCTCGAGCGGGAGCGTTGTTTTTGCTGGGGGCGGCGCCGATGAGAGAAAGACTAGCGCGCCAGTCCAAGGTAAAACGGGAGGAGGTCTCGACCGGGAGCGCTGGTTTTGTTAGGACGGCGGCTTTCGGAGGCGAGTGAGAACACCAGCCCTGAGCAAAAAAGGAGGAAGTCTCGAGCGGGAACGTTGTTGTTTTTGGGGGGCCGGTTTTGGCGGTCCCCCAAACCGCTCGAGCGTGAGCCTCAGTTTCAATGAAAATGAAGCCGGCGCCTCGGCGAGAGCGCCAGAGCGCCTTTAAGGTGTCCAACAATAATAACTGTTTAGTGATTAGCATACAACAACAACTACCACCACCACCACAGCAACAACAACAACAACATCATTATCATCATCATCATCATCATCATCATCATCATCATCATCATCATCATCATCATCATCATCATCCTCATCAGCAGCAGCATCATCATCATCATCAGCATCACCATCATCATCAGCATCATCAGCATAATAATCCTCATCATCATCATCATCATCATCATCATCATCACATCATCATCATCATCATCATCATCATCATCATCATCATCATCATCATCATCATCATCATCATCATCATCATCATCATCATCATCATCATCATCATCATCATCATCATCATCATCATCATCATCATCATCATCATCATCATCATCATCATCATTGTCATCAGCAGCATCCTCATCATCATCCTCATGGTCATCATCAAAATCAGCAGCAGCAGCATAGTCATCAGAATCAGCATGAACATCATCATCATCATCATCAGCATCAATATCATCATCACCATCACAATGATCATCATCCCATCAGCATCATCAGCAGCAGCATCGTAACCACCGCCACCATCACCACCATCATCATCAGCAGCAGCATCACCATCGTCATCATCAGCATCAGCATCAGCTTTAGCAGCATCATCCTCATCATCAGCAGCATCATCATCGCAACCATCAACATCATCATCCCCACCATCATCAACAACACCACCACCATGATCATCATCATCATAGTTTCCAGCAGCAGCATCATCCCCATCCTCATCCTCACCATCCCCCCTCCTTATCATCATCACCATCGCCAACGCCACCACTATGACCATCACCATCATCACCACCATCATCATCGTGGCCATCACCATCACCACCATCATCGGCGTCACTATCACCACCATGGTGATCATCACAATCACCATCATCATCACCACCACCACCACCATCGTCATCCATACTGCCTCCTCCCTCCACCCTTCCTCCACCCTCCCTCAGTCCTACATATCCTGTTCCTCCTCCTCATCCTCCTCCTCTTCATCCTGCTCATGCCCAGCGAAACAATGATCACCATTGCGATCACCATCACCATCTACATCACCATCATCTCGACCGTCACCACCATCATCATCAATATCACCGCAACCACAATCATCACCACCACCATCACAATCTTCATCATCAGCATCAGCAGCAGCAGCATCATCTTCACCATCAACACCATCCTGACAATCATCATCACCATCACCATCATCAGCATCATCATCACCTCCACCATCACCATTATCAGCATCAGCATAATCAGCAGCATCATCCTCATCATCATCATCAGCAGCAGCAGCATCATCAGCATCATCATACTTATCCTAATGAGCATCCTCCTTTCATCCTCATCCTCCCCCCCAAAGCCCCTTCCCTCCCCCCCCCCCCCCCGATCCCGTCCGACGGCGCTGCGGGGCACGACGCCGCCTCCTGCCAACTCCATCCGATCCGATCCAGTCCCCTGTTCCTCGCTCCCGTGCTGGTCGAAGCCTCGCCTCGTTGAACGTGACCCACACCTTCACCCTGTCGCCGAAGAGCGAGAAGCAGGCGTCGACCTGGCGGCCCAGCCGCGGCCCGGCATGCCGGCGAGGAGAAGCCAACGAGGAGCAGCGGCGGGCTCTGCCTTCGCTTGCTCCCAGTGGCTCTTGGCAACAACAAGGCCGTTTGTCTCAGGTCGGGCGTGTCCTCCTACAGGGGGATTTTGGACGTAGACGAATAATAAAAATAGGCAGAAAGAGCTTCCAAATGGTCCAAAGTAACCAACAAAATCGTCCCGGACTATTGTTTGACTATTTTTGAATTTCTGCCTGCAGAAGGACGTGCCCGACTTAACGTTTGTGCTCCCGTTTGCGTTATGCCGCTTTCTGTTCACTGCTCTGGCGCCGATGTGTTTCTGGCTCCGTCGCCGTTTGTTCGTTTGGTTTCGGTTCCTGCTTCAATTCCAGAGCCGACTCTTCCGCTTCAGAGAACAAGTTGTTTACCGCTTCCATTCTCGAGGTCCAGATGTTCGGAAACGATTTCAAAAAAAACAACCCCGCCGCTCCCAAGAACCAGTAAGCGCTTGCTCTCTTTTTGCCCCCTCCTGGATCCAGGCAGCTGCTGCGGCAGGCTCAGCTTTCCTTACCCAGGCCCCCGCACGTCGCCAAAATCGGCACTCGCGGTGTTTCTCTCCGCGGCCAGCTCGGAAACGCTGCGGTCCGTCCTGCAGCCACCGTGCTGCCCGAAGGAGCTCTGGAACGAGAAACAGCATAGCGTTTCTGGCCTTAGGTCGGGCATGTCCCCGTACAGGCGGATTTTGGACGAAACATAAAAAACCCAAAAAGCTCCAAAATGGTTTTAAAATAAGATTGTTATATAATAAATCATATATTATATAGAATATATGATATATAATATAGATATATATATATATATATTATAGAGGTATACATATACATATATACACACATACATATATATATATATATATCCTGACGATTTTCCAAATATGTTTTGAATATTCCTCCTGTAGAGGGACAGGCCCGACTTAATTCTGGCCACGGCGAGCCTCGACCACCCCTGAGCATCAGGCCCCCCCCCCCAAGCCCAAAACCCAGGGCGCGGCCCGAAGACCAGGGCCCCTCCCGAGCCCGAAGGTTTGGGCGCCCGAGTGATCTGGGATAGCTCGGGCCCCGGGGCAACTCGGGCTCGGATGCCCGAAAAAAAACGAACCCGAGTTGGCCCTGACCCGAGCTACCCCTGATGATTTGGGGCCCTGGGCGCCCGAATCATCCGGGGTGATTAACTCGGGCCCGGGGCAACTCGGGCTCGGATTCCCGCAAAAAAAACAAACCCGAGTTAGCCCTGACCCGAGCTCCCCCTGATGATTTGGGGCCCTGGGCGCCCGAATTATCCGGGGTAACTCGGGCCCGGGGCAACTCGGGCTCGGATCCCCGAAAAAACGAACCCGAGTTAGCCCTGACCCGAGTTACCCCTGATGATTCGGAGCTCTGAAAGGTGCTCCCTGTTTCGGCGTCGGCTCGGCATTTTTGTTCGACGCACCTGCGCCTGAATTCCGCTCGGCTGCCAGTGGTGAAACCTCGAGTTTGCCGACGCGTCCTTGCGGGTGCATGGCGTTTGCTTGCTTGACTTAGGTCGGGCATGTCCCCCTACAGGTCGATGTTGAGCGAAAAAGTAAAAATACTCGAGACAATAACAAATAATCGAAAAAACGTCCCCTGGCTAAGTTTTAACCACTTGTGAATACTCCTCCTGTCGAGGCACGGGCCCGACTCAGTGCTTGACTTGTCGGTGCGATGGCTCGGCCTGCCAGGTCGGTGCAGCGTCGGGGCGAAGCCGCGGCCGAGCAGCGAGCGTGCGGAGGGGGGTGGGGGCGGACCCAGGGAGGGAGCGGCAGGAGGAGCGGGAGGAGCGACGGGACGGCCCGGGGGGGCAGGAGGAACGGCCTCGCACGCCGTCCTGGGGCCCTCGTGGGAGCACGGTGAAACCCGAGAGCTCTCAAGCTGTGGATGCGCAGCTTTTTAAAAGATGCCTGGCTCTAGCTCATGACGAAGAGTGACGTCTAGATTCGGGCCTCGGCGGCTGCGGAAGCGCAAAACATGCATGCACGTACACGTGTACTGTTGCAGCAAATCATTCGGGGGGGTGTCGCAGTCATGCGCTGCGCTGGCACGGCAACGACGTGTTCGATCACACCTGCTTCTTCTCACACTTCTCTAGAGCCGTCTTGGGGCGATCCTGGAGCCCTCTCGGGCCATGGTGGAGCGCAGGAAGCCCGAAGAAGGCGAGGGCGCCAAAAGTCCTCCAAACGCCGGCGCGAAGTCTATGATGTTTATACCTGAAGGGGCCCCAGGACACACAAATAAATACACACAAATATAAGAATTCCCCACATGTTCCCATATTTTCTGGGTTTCTGTCTTCCCCCCCACTTGCCATATTTTCCCATATTCTCTGGGGAATCGAGGATGTGGTTTTTCCCCTCCTGAATACCTCTGAGAGGGGGCGCGATCCACCGTCGCCGGCCGGAATCCGAATCATCAAAGGGGGGGGTCAGAAACCAGGGACCCCCCCCTGCCCCCCTTCGTCGTCGTCGTCGTCGTCGTCGTCGTCGTCGTCGTCGTCGTCGTCGTCGTCGTCGTCGTCGTCGTCGTCGTCGTCGTCGTCGTCGTCGTTGCCATTCAAGGTCGGCGGCACCGGCCGTGAGGCCTTCGCAAGTATCAAAGGGGGTCAGAAACCAGGGACCCCCTCCCTCCTCCCCTTCGATCAAGTCCCGAGGCGGGCCCCAAATTGCCGGGGGTCCTGGGGTGTGGCGCGCGTTGCCGCAGACCCCTGGGGGTTTCCCGCGTGACTTCTCCTGAAGCCTACGGGTCCAAAGACGGACGACGGGTCCCGAGGCTCCCCCGAAATGGTACAAGAGGGCCACGAGACAGCCCAAGAGCGCTCCAGGATGGCCCAAGGTGACCCAACTTGGGCCGAGAGGCTTCCAAAACACCCTACATGACCCCCAAAGCGAAACCCAAGAGGCACATGTCCTCGATTCCCCTGGGTTCTCTGGAGGATTTTGGAACTCTCGCATGTTCGGGCTTCGAACGCTCCAAGACGGCCCCAGAGGATTCCAAGATCGCCCCAAGACAGCCCAAGAAGCCCCCAAGAGAGCCCCACGACAGCAAATCGCAGCTCCATGACAGCTTAAGAGGCCTCGAAGACGGCCCTGACAGGGGCCCTGAAGGGGAACCCGAACTGGCATTAGGTCGGGCCTGTCCCCCTACAGGGGGATTTTGAGCGAAAAATTAAAAATACTCCAAAAATGCACCAAAAATGCTCGAACATAGTGAAAAAAACGTCCCCAGATTATTTTTCAAACTATTTTAGAATATTCCTCCTGTAGAGGGACGGGCCCGACTTAAAGCTGGCATCCAGAGTCCTCCACCCCAAGATGGCCTCGAAATCCCCAGAGGCCTCCGAGGCGGCCCCCCTGAGGCAGGTCGTGTCCTCTGCAGCGTGACGCACAGGTACATCCAGACGCTCTCCATGCTGCCGGCGTCTCCAGGGCGAAGTGAAATTTAGGTCGGGCCTGTCCCGCTACAGGGGCATTTTGGACGAAAAAAACAAAAAAAAAATGCCCAAAAGTACTCAAAAAATGATCCCCAGACTACTTTTTGACTATCTTTAATTATTCCCCCTGTAGAGGGACAGGCCCGACTTAAAGTGTTAAGTGGCGACAGGTGCGCAAGTGGCAACACTCAGGGAGGGCGGGGTCCCGTTGGGTCGGTCTGGGTAACGGACCTCCCTGGGGCCCAGAAGACTGTCGACAGGTCCGCAATTGGCAACACCCAGTCGGGCGAGATCCCGCCTGGGTGCTCGCGGCACCGCACTCCGCGGGACCCCCAGGGAGATCGAGAACACTGCCATGGATGCACAGGTTGACAGCGCCCAGGAAGGCAAGGTCTGATTTAGGTCGACGTTCTGCTGGAATTCCTAGAGGCCTGAAAATGGAAGAAGAGAAAATGGCATACACATAAACGTTTGGCGCTCCCCTCCGATGTCTTGGATCTGCGCCGGACCCCCCCCCCCTGGGGCGTGGAGCGCGCCAGGGGCGGCGCCGGAGGCGCCGCCGGGAGGGGGGCCCAGGCGCCGATCCAAGCAATCCGCGCGGAGCGCCAAAAGTTTATGTTTAAGTATGGCGTTCACTCTCCTTCGAAAGAGGCCCGAAAAAGTAGAGACAGGCCCACGATGCCTCCGAGACGGCCTACCATGGCGTCAATATTTCCCAAGACGGCCCAAGAGGCCCCCAAGAGGCCTCCGATGATGCGCCGCCGACAAAATGTTTGCTGGCCTGCGGCCGCTTGGCTCGAGCCGCGCTCGAGCGGCGGAGGGGCGCTTCCCAAGGCTAGCTGAGGCACCAAAGGATGCGCGGCGGGAGGCGGAGGGGGCGCGGATTGGGGGGGAGACCACGCTAAGACCGTGCAGCCCCTTATAAGCGAGTCCGCACAAGGGTTGCATGTTCTGGGCGCGGATGAAGGACGAGGAGGAGGAGGAGGAGGAGGAGGAGGAGGAGGAGGAGGA
>CAUYUJ010008960.1:0-2500 GCA_963575745.1 Prorocentrum cordatum
TCCTCCTCCTCCTACTCCTCCTCCCCCCCTCCCCCTCCCCCTCCTCCTCCTCCTTCTCCTCTTCTTCTTATGTTTCTTCTTATTATTCTTAATATTATTATTATGATTACGATCATGATTACTACTATTATTAGTAGTAGTATTCGTAATAGTATTAGTATTAGTAGTAGTATAATCAGCATTGTCATTAGTATTAGTAATAGTACTACTAGTATTAGTCCTATTATGATTAATGATAGTACTATTACTATTATTACTATTTTTATCATCATTCTTATCATTATTAGTATTATTATTAGTAGTATTATTATTATTATCATCATTATTATGACTATTATTATTAGTATCATTAACATTATTATTATCATCAGTATTAGTCTTATTATTCGTAATAGTACGATGATTATTATTGTATTTCTGATTATGCTTATTATGATTCTCCTCCTCCTCCTCATCTTCCTCCTCCTCCTCCGCTTCCTCCTCCTCCTCCTCCTCCACCTCCTCCCTCTGCTCCTCCTCCATCTCCTCCTCCTCCTCCGCCTCCTCCTCCCTCCTCCCCCTCCCCTCCTCCTCCTCCTCCTCCTCCTGCTCCTCCTCCTCCCCTTCCCCCTCCTCCTCTTCCTCCTCCTCCTCCTCTTCCTCCTCCTCCGCCTCCTCCTCCTCGCCCCCCCGTCCTTCGACTGACCCCCCCGCCACTCGTCGCGACGCATCCGCCCTCTTTCGCCCACGGCCCCCTCCCCGAGGAGAAGCCGCGCCGCGCCGCGCGCGCCCGCGCTGCTTGGGGGGGGGGCGGAGGGGCTGGCGGGGCACCTTCTGGTGCGCCTTCTCGTAATACTGCTTGATGTGCCCGGCCACCTGCCGCGCTCGGCGGCGCGGGGGAAGGGCCGCGCGGCAGAGGGAGGCGAGGGCAGATGTGCGCACCCTGAGATCCGACGCTCCGTAAAAAATTGAGCAGGCGGTTTGGAAGCCGTTTTCGGCCTCTGGGGGCCCTCGCCGGGCCTCGGGAGGTCAAAAAACGACTCAGGACGAAAACCTGGTCCCGGGGAAGTGGTCTGGACCTCAGGCGCCTCCTCCTCCTCCTCCTCCTCCTCCTCCCTCCTCCTCCTCCTCCTCCTCCTCCTCCTCCTCCTCCTCCTCCTCCCCCTGCCCCTCCCCCTCCCCCTCCCCCTCCCCCTCCTCCTTCATTCCTTCTCCTTATAGATAACTCCTCCCTGTCGCACCTGGGCCAGTTGTTTGGGCGGGCCGGGCGTCTCGCATCAGACTTCCTCACCACTTATGCCTCTGAACCAAAAAAATTGACGACAGCTTCACAGATGGATGGCGGGCCATTTTCAAAATGTGGCTCTCGCCTTAGCGCCGCACGCATTCGTGTTAAACACTTGCATAAGTTTCACGGATTGAGGGCGGGTCGTTTTCAAAATGTGGTTCTCGTCTTAGCGCCGCACGCATTCGTTTTAAATTATCCTTGCGGGGGAACCAACCATATGCAGTTGTGGGTACCGCAATTGTGAATATTTTTTTCGGTGAGGCTCCCTATGGGGCCACGAAACGCAGCACTGGGTGGGGGGGAACGCATGCATGCGGTGGCAGTGGGGGGGCGGTGGAGCTCTCTATGGGGCCACGAAGCGCTGTATTGGGTGGGTGAAAGTGCCAAATGTGGTGTGTGGGATGCATGCGGACGGTCCCACTGGGGGCTTCGGTGGAACTCCCTATGACGCTGTACTGGGTGGGTGAACATACCAAATTGGGTGTGTGGGATGCACGCGGACGGTCCCGCTGGGGGCTTCGGTGGGGCTCCCTGTGACGCTATAGTGTGTGGGTGAACATGCCAAATTGGGTGTGGGATGCATGCGGACGGTCCCACTGGGGGCTTCGGTGGAACTTCCTATGGGGCCACGAAGCGCTGGACCGAGTGGGTGAAACTGCCAAATTGGGCTTGTGGGGCGCATGTGGGCGGTCCCACTGAAGACTTCGGTGAAGCTCCCTACTGAGGCCACGAAGCGCTGCACTGGGTGGGTGACAATGTCAAAGTGCGTGTGCGGGACGCATGCGGGCGGTCCCACTAGGGCGTCCGATGGAGCTCCCTATGGGGCCACGGATCGCTGTACTGGGTGGGTGAAACTGCCAAATTGGGTGTGCGGGACGCATGCGGACGGTCCCGCTGGCCACGATACGCTGTACTGGGTGTGGCGGGCGCACGTGGCCACCCCTACTGGGGCCTCCGATGGAGCTCCCTATGGGGCCACGAAGCGCTGTACTTGGCGTGGCGGACGCACGTGGGACCCCCACGGGGGGCTTCGGTGCAGCTCCCTATGGGGCCACGAAACGCTGTTCTGGGTGTGGCGGATGCATGTGGGACCCCCACTGGGGCCTTACGTGGAGCTCCCCATGGGGCCACGAAGCGCTGTACTGGGTGTGGCGGATGCATGTGGTGCCCTCGCTGGAGCTCCCATAGGGAGCTCCTACGTAAGAGCCGACTGGCCGACTGGCCGACTCCCCG
>CAUYUJ010008960.1:7500-35000 GCA_963575745.1 Prorocentrum cordatum
CCTTCGGTGGAGCTCCCTATGGGGCCACGAAACGTGTGAGGGGTGTGCCAGAATGGGGGGTGGAACCGCATGCGGGCGCAGCCACTGGGGCCTTCGGTGGAGCTCCCTATGGGGCCACGAAACGTGTGAGGGGTGTGCCAGAATGGGGGGTGGAACCGCATGCGGGCGCAGCCACTGGGGCCTTCGGTGGAGCTCCCTATGGGGCCACGAAACGTGTGAGGGGTGTGCCAGAATGGGGGGTGGAACCGCATGCGGGCGCAGCCACTGGGGCCTTCGGTGGAGCTCCCTATGGGGCCACGAAACGTGTGAGGGGTGTGCCAGAATGGGGGGTGGAACCGCATGCGGGCGCAGCCACTGGGGCCTTCGGTGGAGCTCCCTATGGGGCCACGAAACGTGTGAGGGGTGTGCCAGAATGGGGGGTGGAACCGCATGCGGGCGCAGCCACTGGGGCCTTCGGTGGAACTCCCGATGGGGCCACGAAACGTGTGAGGGGTGTGCCAGAATGGGCGTGGGAGGGGGAGGAGGGGGGAGGAAGGGGAGGAGGAAGGAAGGAGGAACGCGGGGCGACGTCTCTTCAAAACGAGGACCCAACACCACAGCATGGTTGGGAAAAAAAACAGAGAGAGGGGGGGGGGAATCTCTTCCAGCAACACTCGGGGGCTCCAGGAGAGCCCCAAGAGGCCGCGATCTCCGAACAGAGGCTGGAGATCGTGGCGGATCCTGGTGCTCTGGGAGATCCTGCCGAGGCTTCTGGTCGTTTTCTTGGTTGTGTTGTATTTCCTAGTGGCCGCTCTCTGTCTCGGAGCTTCCAATGTCTAAACATTTAAACACGGTGCTCCGCGGTGTCCAGTAGCTCCAGGAGGCTGCGACACGCCACGATCTTTAACCGAGAAGGGAGATCGTGACAAACTGGTGCTCCCTGGGGGGCCCTGCCGGCGCCCCCCGAAGCCCCCATGGAGCTTGTTCGGGAGCTATATTTTTCAATTTGAAGTTGCCAGGAACCTCCAAATCCTTTCCAGGAGCTCCCAGGGCCCCCAGGAAGACCCCAAGACGCCACGATCTCCCGACTGAGACTGGAGATCGCGGCTGATAGGGGGCCCCTTGGAGGCTCCTCTACCCGAACCTTCCATGGCTTCCTGAAAAGATGTCTCGGGAGCTCCCTGTCATTATTTATTTAGTTATTTCTTTCTTTCTATATATATATATATATATTGTTATTTCTCTCTCTCTCTCTCTCGCATTTCTTTCTCTCTCTCTCTCTCTTTCTGTGTGTCTGAAGGCTTCCAGGGCTCCCCGACTCCCCGACTTCCCGACTCCCCGACTAGCCGACTCCCCGACTCCCCAACTCCCCGACTCCCCGCCTCCCCAACTCCCCGATTCCTCGACTGGCCGACTGGCCGACTGGCCGACTGGCCGACTGGCCGACTCGCCGACCCCCTGACTCCCCGACTGGCCGACTGGCCGACTCCCCGACTAGCCGACTGGCGGGCTGGCCGGCTCCCCGACTGGCCGACCCCCCGGCTCCCCGACTCGCCGACTGGCCGACTCCCCGACTGGTGACCGACTGGCCGACTCCCCGACTGGCCGACTCTCCGACTACCCGACTGGCCGACTCCCCGACTGGCCGACTGGCAACTGGCCGATTTCCGATTGCCCGGCTTGCCGATTCCCCGACTGGCCGACTCCCCGACTGGCCGACTCCCCGACTGGCCGACTCCCCGACTGGCCGACCCCCCAACTCCCCGACTGGCCGACTCCCCGACTCCCCGACTTGCCGACTCCCGACTGCCGACTCCCCGACTGGCCGACTCCCCGACTGGTCGACTCCCCGACTGGCCGACTCCCCAACTGGCCGATCCCCGCACTGGCCGACTGGCAGACTGGCCGACTGGCCGACTCCCCGACTGGCCGAGTGGCCGACTGGCCGTCTGGCCGACTGGCCGACTGGCCGACTCCCCGACTCCCTGACTGGCCGACTCCCCGACTGGCCGACTCCCCGACTTGGCAGACTCCCCGACTGGCCGACTCCCCGACTGGCCGACTCCCCGACTGGCCGACTCTCCGACTGCCCGACTCCCCAACTGGCCGACTCCCCGACTGGCCGACTGGCAACTGGCCGACTGCCCGACTCCCCGACTGGCAGACGGCCCGGCTGGCCGACTCTCCGACTCCCCGATGAGGAGTCGGAATTTCATTTCGGCACCTCAAACATGTTCCTACTCCACGGGGGGGGGTACGGGAGGAGGAGACGCGGGGACCGTATCTTCAAAACGAGGACCCAACAGTCACAGGATGGTTGGGGCAAATGGTAAGAGCTTCACGGATTGAGGGCGGTTCGTTTTCAATGTGTGGCTCTCGCTTGCGCGCCGCGCACATCCGTTTTCAAAAATTGTAAGAGTTGCACGGGTTGAGGGCGGGTCGTTTTCAAAATGTGGCTCTCGCCTTAGCGCCGCGCACATCCGCTTTAAATGTTTTGTAAGGGCTTCACGGGTTGTGGGCGGGTGGTTTTCAACACGTGGTTCGTGCCTGCGCGCCGCGCACATTCGTGTTACAAATTTGCAAAATGTTCACTGAGTGAGAGCGGTTCCTTCTCAAAATGTGGTTCTGGCCTCAGCGCCGCGCACATTCGTTTTCAATATCTGCAAGATATCCACGGATTCCCATGGTCAACGTACCAGAAATGGTATTTCGGACGGATTCAGGATTATGCGGGTGCAACAGTAATGTTGGTTCGCGGTGTCGAAACCACACAATGACTCTCTGGCACGATTCCGGATATCCAAGACGCAACAGCCAAGTTGATACGTGGCGTTGGGATCCAGAGAACAATGTTCTGGCATGCCTCAGGATCTTCAAACGGTTGTCTTCCAACGAAGCAGTTCCCCCAACGGAAACTAACCGTTGTAGGGGGCCTATGAAGAGTGAGCTTGGAGGGAGGGTTAATTCCAACATCGTTGATGATTATTGGTTTTACCCTGGTCCTCCTCGTCCTCCTCGTCCTCCTCCTCCTCCTCGTCCTCCTCCTCCTCCTCCTCCTCCTCCTCCTCCTCCTCCTCCTCCTCCTCCTCGGCGCGGGGAAGACGAAGCTCTGGAGCCAGGGGGCGTTGGTCCAGACACAGTGGGATCTGGTGGCGCCAGCGCGCAACCACGCCGCTCACCGAAACGACGTCTCTGGTCCTCTCCCTCATCCTCTCCGACGACGGCGACGACGAAGACGAGGACGAGGACGACGGCGGCGGCACAGCGCCTTCCCGCGCTCCGCGTCCTCGCTGGCGGGGGTGCGCGCAGGGGTCTGCGGGGCCACTCCTGCGCTGGGGGGGGGGGGGGGCGGGGCGCGTGGGGGTCTCCTGCCGGCAAGGCCTCTTGGGGGGGGGGGGCGGCGCGGGGGGGCCTCCTGCTGGCAGCGGGCCTCCTCCCTCATTATTTACGCGTCTTCCTTCTCCGCCTCCTCCTCCTCCTCCTCCTCCTCCTCCTTCTCCTCCTCCTCCTCCTCCTCCTCCCCCTCCTCTCTACTCTCGTCCTCCCTCCTCCTCCTCCTCCTCCTCCTCCTCCTCCGCCTCCCCTCTCGTCATTCGTCTCCTGTTCCTCCGCATCCTCGTCCCTCCTCCCCATTCCTCTCCTCCTCTCCTCCCCCATTCCTGCCCCCCTCCTCCCTCTCCCCCTCCTCCTCCTGCTCCTTCTCCTCCTGCTCCTCTTCCTTCTCTTGACATCCTCCCTCCTCCCTCCTCCTCGTCCTTGCAGGGGGCAGGGGGGGGGGGGAACAGGGGAATCTGGACGGACAAAAAACGGTCAGAAATACAACCACCTCCTTTGGCGCAGGTGGTTCAAGGAACGTTTTCTTCGTCAAACCCGCGTCTCCTCTCCTGGGACTGACTTGCCTAATGGTCCTGAGGGGACCCCAATGAGGCCAACAGAGGAAGTCGGCGGGCGAAGGACGGCACGACATATCCGCCGGCCCCCTTGTGGGGCCACCAGGCTGTAGGACCGTGATTCGCAGTTTCCTGTACCAGTCGTAGGTTGTAGTTTCCAGTGTTACAGTTCTGCTTCTTGCTGGTTACTGTAACTAGTTGATTGACCGCGCGAGGGGGGGGGAGGCCCAAACAAGATTTTTAGCGTCTCCTGGGCGCGTTGTCTGAATTGCTGGGGGAGCTCGAAATCGACACCCCTCACGCAGATCCGCGGGGTCAGGGTCCAAAAACACATGGGATTTGCCACATTTCTGCAATTCGGTGCCACCCCTCACGCAGATCCGCGGGGTCAGGGTCCAAAAACACAGGGGATTTGCCACATTTCTGCAATTCGGTGCCACCCCTCACGCAGATCCGCGGGGTCAGGGTCCAAAAACACAGGGGATTTGCAACATTTCTGAAATTCGGTGCCACCCCTCACGCACATCCATCGCAAGGCGTGGTAACCCAAACTGCGAGTACTCCCTCGGCCCTTTAATCCCAAGGTGTGGTAACCAAGCTCGTAAACCATACACGTCTTACCAATCGCCCTGTGTGGTAACCCCTCTTGTGATCAGTTGGTTTTGCCGATTGCGAATCGGCCTCGCATGAAGTTCCGATACTGCTGCACGACAGCGCCAAAGCCTCATGACTTAGCTCTTCCATGGCCCATTCTCCGAGAGAGGGGGCCGGCGGCAGGGGGCGAAGCCCTTACGGATAAACTGCTAAGCTAAGGATGACCAGCATGATTACTAGAGCCGCGCGCGCGGTTCTCCTAGCAAGCGTTAGTTGTAGCCGAGTGTTCGGCACCGGAGGACAGATCTTGTCACACGGATCGTGCCCCCCCCCCGACGGCCGCAGAGACAGGCTTGCAACAACGCCCCCCCGCCCGTGTCGGCACACACCCCACAGGGACCGCGCCCCACGGGGAGCTCCAACTGCGTCCCCAGGGACGAGGTTCGCATGGTGGCACGCCCCTTACGCGGATCGTGCCCCGCAGGTAATTGTGTGCACGGCACCCGAGGAAAGACTCGTAGCGCCGCCCCGCTCATTTCGGCACACCACTCACGCAAACCGCGGCCCGCAAGGCGTTCCACGGACGGCCCCAGAGACAAGGTTCGCATCCCGCTCCCCCGCCTACTTCGGCACGCCTCTCACACGGATCGTTGCCCACAGGGATTCAACCTACGGCCCCAGAGGCAGCGTTCGCATTGTGCCCACCCCCCCGTGGCCATTGCGGCACATCCCATCGCGTGGATCGTGCCCACAAGGAGCACCACCTACAGGACCAAAGGAAAAGTTCGTACAACACCACCCTGCCCATGTCGGCACACCCGTCACGCGAATCGTGCCCCCCCAAAAGCTCCACCCATGGCACCAGTGGGCAGCTTTGCACGGCGACCCCCCGCCCAATTCGAAAGACACATCGCACGGGTCGTGCCCAGAGGGGACCCACCTGCGGCCTCAGTGGGCGTGTTCGCGCGGGGGCATCCGAATCATTCGGTACACCCTTCACGCTGATCGTGCCCCACATGGACTTCAGCGCGCCCGTGAACGCGTTCTCCGCAGCAGCCCGTTTTCCGCATTGTCCCGCGGCGCGCAGTATATGAAGAGAGACCCGCGTCCTGCACTACATATGACTTCGTAGGGATGGGTCCGTCGCCTGGCCAATCGCTTGCTTATCGATTGCCTTCGGCCTATAACGCAACCGTACCTGAGTTTTGGGCCAGGTGTTTCTGGGATACATGTAATTCGGAGTCTCTTGGCATGCTTCTCGGCCGCCTCGTGGAGCGAGTTTAAATTTTTTGTGTGGCCTCTTGTGGGCCGTGTGGGAGCATATTGGGGCCTCTTAGGGCCCTTGGGGGTCTCTCGGGCACCTGCTGCGGCCTCGTGGGCCCGCTCGTGGTTGCGGGCTCGAAATCTCAGTTGGCGTTCCCCCTGTCGGACCCATTTGGGGGCCCTCTTGGGCCGTCTTGAGCGCCTCTTGGGCACTATTGGGGCTCTCCTGGGCCGTCCTGGGGACGTTTTGGGGGCCTCTTGGGGCGTCTTGGGGCGATCCTGAAGGCCTCTTGGGCCGTCTTGGACGCTGTTAAAATATCAACAGCAAGCGTATGTTTTCCATGAGGGAACGTGGCACTTTAGGCCTCCGGGGTTCCTATCGGGAAGCAATTTGCAAGTTTCTTGGGGCGTCTCGGGTGGCTGCTGGGCCGTCTTGAGGCAACCTTGGGGCATCGTCGACGCTGTCGGGCTGCTCTCGTCGCTCTTGCGCGCCTTCCAGAACTGGTGTGCGCCGCCGACGGGGGGCCCAGGAGGCCCCGGATGGGGTCAAACATGTCGTGGGCCAGGGAGGGGGGGGGAATCTACGAAAGTGTATCGGCCCAGGCCCCGGGCCCAGCACCCCAGCATATACCCCTTCCTGTTCCTCCCACTCCTCCTCCTCCTCCTCGTCGCCTCGTCCTCCTCGTCCTCGTCCTCGTCCTCGTCCTCCTCCTCCTCCTTCGGCGTCCTTCGGCGTTCGGAGAAGGTCACCGCCTGCACGCGACAATGAAGACACTCCCGCAACAGAGAGAAAGCAAGACAAACGAGCGCTGTCTCGGGGCAGGTGCAGTCTCGGGGCGGCCCCGGTACAGGGCCCGACCCACGACACCACCAAACACGCACACGAGTAAAGGGCAGTCCCGTAAATGTCTGAAGAGTGCCGCTGCCACCGCGGCGAGAGAAGCAGCGTGCTGGCGCAATCCAGCAACGCACAAGAAGAAACGAAAAGGCGAAGTCCAGCCAGACACCACAAGGGAGGGCGGGGCGGGTACCAACTTGGGGCAGCCCCAGAACATGACCCGCCCCCTGACCTGACCGGACAAATATGGAGCAGGCTTCAAAATGCCTAATCAATGTCGCTGTCTCCGCGGTGAGGAATGGTGCGTGCTGGCTCTGGCCAGCGACGCCCAAGATCCTCACGCAGGCGTGTGGATGCCATGACACTGGACACTCCAACAGTCCTGTCATTGAATTAAATGTGTGTTTTAAAATGTGTAAAACATATCAAAATGATTCAAACATGGTTCTACATGTTTAGAACATGTTTGAAGCATGTTTTAGATAGGTGATAACTATTTGGCAACACGCTTCCTCTCCATTGATCGTCCTCCACAAGTCTAATCAGTGTCGCTGTCTCCGCGGTGAGGAATGGTGCGTGCTGGCTCTGTCTGGCAAGCGACGCCCAAGATCCTCAGGCAGGCTTGTGGATGCCGTGACAATGGACATTCTAACAGTCCTGTCATTGAGCTAAATGTGTGATTTTAAAGTGTAAAATATGTTATGAAAATGGTTCTACCATGTTTTCACACATTTCAAGCATATTCGAAACATGTTTGAAATGTGCAGATTTATGTTTGACATGTTTGCCATCTGGAAATTATTTGGCAGCATGCTTCCTCTCCTGTGTTCGACTTCCAGAAAGGCAGGCTCGAAGTGGCAGCCGCGAGAGCTGGCAGCCGAGAGCAGGCTCGAAGCGGCATCTCCTGCCCCTGCGGGCACGGCGGCTTCGGGGGCGGCGGCGGTGCATCGGCCAGGAGCAGGTGCACTGGGAAGCCCTGATCCTCCTCCTCCTCCTCCTCCTCCTCCTCGTCCTCGTCCTCCTCCTCCTCCTCCTCCTCGTCCTCCTCGTCCTCCTCGTCCTCCTCCTCCTCCTCATCATCATCCTCCTCCTCCCCCTCCTCCTCTTCCTCCTCCTCGTCTTCATCCTCGTCCTCCTCCTCGTCCTTCTCCTCCTCCTCCTTCTCCTGTGTATATATATAGGTATATGTGTATGTGTGTATGTGTGTATGTATATACATTTACATATACACCTATTTCTATTTATATATATTTTACAGGGCCGGGGACCCCGGAAAAGCGGCGCACGGTGCCCCCTCCCCCCCCCCAAACGAATTCCGGCCTCCCCGAGCCTCTGGGGCGCTCCTGCAGAGTGCTCCCGTGGATCTCCGGTCCTCCTGGACCCCCCAGGCAGGTCTGTCCTGCGAGTCCGACGCGAAAAAAAAAGCCCCCACGACGGCCAAAGAGGGCCCCGAGACACCCAAAGACCGGCCCAAGACGCCCAATATGGGCCCAAAACTGCCCAAGAGGCCTCCAAGACGCCCCAACAGACCCCCAAGAGGCCTCCCAAGAGAGCCCCGAGAGGCTAAAATGGTTGATTTTCCTGTTTTTTTTATGTTTTTGGCCTTTTCGTTTTTTCCGCTTCCCCACGCTCCAACACGGCCCAAGAGGCTCCCTAGATCGCCCCAGTACTGCCCAAGAGGCCCCCAAGAAGGCTCCAACACGGTCCAGGAGGGCTCCAAGACCGCCCAAGAGGCGCCCAAGGCGGCCCAAGAGAGCACCAAGACGGCCCCAAGAGAGGCCCAAGAGGGCGCCCAAAAATTCAAACTTAAGTTTTCCGCCGCGAGCGGGCCCCGAGAAGCCCCAAGAGTGCAATGGTCCCGCTTCTGACCACTGCCCTGATAGCAATCCTGATAGATGCTTCTCTCTTCTCTGCCCTGACAACGTGTTGAAGTCACTGTAGGCGGTGTTGAGCTCGTCCAAAGACGGGTCGAATATGGGGGGCAGTGGCTGTGCGATGCTGATCGCACGATGGTGATGAACAGGATCTGTTTGTCAGCGGGCAGTTCGCTGTCCTGCGTCTCTCAGACGCACGCCAGAAATCCAGCGTCGCTGAGACGCTGCAAGGTCTTGAGCCAGAACGGTTTCGGTTGAACCTGTTCTGTTTATAATGTATGTTGCAACTTGTTGCTAGGGAAACGGAGGGCCTACTAAGCAAGGCTCGCTGAAACCTGGAGTCTTAAAGGGGCCCGATTCGCCGGGAGACGCTTGGCTAACATACACTAGGCTCCTTTGGAGCCTGAAGCTTATATCACGCTCGGCCTCTAGAGGCCATCTGTCGTAAGTAGGCTCTGATGAGGCAGGCTCTGGGCTGCGAATTGCATGCCCAAAAGCTAAAGATCGATGTCACGGCATCGAGACCTGCCTCTGGCAACTGAATTCACAGAAAGCACAGAGCGCGTGAGCGGCTTCACCGTGCCCCACATGGCTGTATCTCCAGCAGGGTTCTCCTGCTCGTCGGGGTTGTCGCGGGCGTAGTAGATCAGGGCCTCCAGCATTGCGTTCTCGTCATCGTCCGATATCGGCTTGCCATGGTCGAGCTTGTCCATACCCTCGGTCTTGCGCTTCCGGGAGCTGCGGTGAAGGGGATCGTCCACGAGTCTCCAGCGCTGGCCTGATCTGAAGAACTCCAGCAAGACCTTGGCGGCGCGATCCCTGGTCAACCCGTCGGCTAACATGGCGTCGCTGTGTACCCAGCGTATCTGGAGGGCCGTCTGCTCCTTCTGCTGTCGAATGCCCGGGCACTCGACGCTCGTCCGCTTGTCGCGTAGTCCGAGACCAGCTGACTCACTCTTCTCGATCGCGTCGTAGCCCGACTTACCGTCTGTGACAAGTACGCCAGGGCAAGATGAGATGGCGTCGTTCACGTGCTGCTTGTTGGTGTAGTCCACTTGACCGCACTCCAGCTCGTAGATAAATAGGCGCACGTAACTGATCTCGTCTAGGGTCTCAGTCATCATCTGGACCTCCGCACTCGTACTGCTTCTGGCCACTCTTGGTAGCTTGCACGATCTCCAAGAGATAGGCGCAACCGTCTCTGTCGAGCCACTCAGGAAGGACAGGGGGGCCAGAACAACGATTTCTCCGCCTTGGGACTCGCCGGTGATGCGGGCGGCCCAGGCTGCGTCGCCCCAGCCAACCACGGCGATCTGCTCAATGGCCGGGATGAGCATGACCACGTCGGCGGTGTCATTCATGGCGCGGATGAGCTTGTTGATCTTCTGGGTGGTTGAGACCGTGGCCGTAGGTATCTCCGCTTGCAGTAGAGAGACTTCTGCGCTGAGCCACGGGGCCGACTGCTGAGCTCGCCATCCGAGTGTACCAAGTCGGCCTCGTAGGTCTGATCTCTCCTTGTCTGAAACTCCTTCTGTGGGTTCCCGTCCACGTCGTATCTTGATGGGCTCGGCTCCACGTTCAGGCTGTAGCTGTCCTGTGCGAGGCTGCAGGTGTAACCCTCGTTCTGTCGAATGCTGATGCCGCACTGCACGAACGCTCGGCTCTCCCAGGGTGTCCATTCAAAAGCTTGTTGAATCTCCTGACGCTTCTTGAGAAGGGCCGGGTTGTTGTGGTCGCCGGCAATCATCATATCGTCGACGTGTAGGATGACCATGCCGAACAGCTTGTTGCCGTCTCGGATGACCCAGACGCAAGGCTCGCACTGAACGATCTCCAGCTTCAGCGTCTTGAGCGTGTCCTTGAAATGGAGCCACCACTTGCGAGGAGCATGTACGAACCCGTACATAGGCTTGAGGAACTGCAGTACATCGTCATCTTTCATGCCGAAGGCCTGACGAACATCTTTCGGCGGGTCGGCGTAGATCTTCCTCTTCTCCTCGTCAGTCTCGCCCTGGAGGAAGGCTGTCACTGCGTCTGCCTTCTCCAGCTTCCACTTGTGTCTTGCTGCCATGGCCAGTAGAAGTTGTCGTGCACGTCTTGAAGCAACTGGTGATTCTGTCCGAAGGTGTAGCAGATCGGGGTCGCTGAAGCCGAGCACGACCAATCTGGCCTTGCCTCGAAGCACGTTGCCCTGCTCGTCCTTCTTCCAGGTCAGCACGAAGCGGCAGCGCAACAGGCGCGCCGGGTCGATCCCCTTGCGGCCGAGGATCCTGACGGCCCTCGTGCTAAGGACGGAGGTGCACTCCTTCTGCTGGGCCTCAAGTAGCAGCTTCTTTTCCTCAGGCGTCGCCTTCTTGAAGGAGAACTCCACGCGGCCCTTCCGGGCCTGTGATGCCACGAAGTTGCTGGGGTCGTCCATGTAAGCCATGGGCGCGTGCTCGTTGCTGACGGGGATGTCCAGCACGATGAGCTCGTCGTCCTTCTTCGTCTCGTCGTACTGCTGGACGCTGTAGGCGTAGTCCGCGTAGAAGTTACCCTCCTGCAGGTAGTAGGAGAAAGCCTCCTGGGTCGCAACGTTGATCCGCTGCTTCTTGGCAGGTGGCTCGGTTGAGCCAGGCGACCGCAGCCGGCGCTTGTCGTTCACGTCGGGCGCCGTAGTCTCGTCGAGGTCGTCGTCCGTGTCCACCGCAATGGGCTGCTGAGACGTACGCTCCGCTTGGTCGTCGTCGGGAGGGGCCTCCATGACGATCTCCTCTTCTGCAGGTAGCTCGGCTTCCTCTTGGTGTCCAGCTTCGTGGCCTCCCTCTTGTGGAATGCCTGGTGGTGCTTCTGGCTGTGCTGGCTGTATGAGAGGTTCTTGGACCTCGGCCGCCTCGGCCCAGGGATTGCCCTTCTTCCGAAGGCGCCTTGGAGGTCGCGGTCCGGGAAGAGGTCGCTCTTCCAGCCCTGGGGGTGCCTCGATGGCTCCACCACCTCCGCCGCCGCCTCCTCCTGGGCCCAAGCTCCGAGGATCTCCTCGCGGCACGGGTAGATGCTCGTCCTCAGGAATGGCCCAGGGCCCGCTCGCGTCGCCCTCGAAGGTGCGAGCGCTGACAGACTCGCCGTCGTCAGCGGCAAGGTCCTCGCCAGTAGGCGGGGACTCGTTCGAAAGAAAGTCAATCACCTCGTTCTGGTCGAGCAGCTTCTGGACGTCGCCGAAGGTCCACGCCCCCGGCTGCTCGCGACGCGAGCGTAGAGAGTCCATCGCCTCTTCGGAGGGCGTAGCAGGTCGAAGCTGTTCTGGGGCAATTCGGTAGAGGCGTCCAGCCAGTGTGATGTTGACCACCGTCCCATGTAGACCAGGTCGATGTCCCGAGCTCGCGGGCTCGTGGCAGAGTGCTCGTCCAGGTCCGTACCAGCGGCCTCGCCCAGGCATGGGGCGAGGTTGGCCCTTCTTGAGCCAGGCTCCTGGTGGGAGCCTCCTGTAGACGAAGACCAGGTCGCCCGTCTCGTACCTCTTGAAAGACCTGAAGCGCGCGGCCTCCGCCAGTTTGACTCGGTCGGAGATCTCAGTTTGGATGTGAGCCAGCCGCGCCATTCGTCGAACATGGGCGTCCCTGCTGAAGGTGCCATCCTGCAGCTCGGCGCTGATGAGGGGCAGGTTGTTCGGCTCGTCGGACAGGTTGACCGTGGTCCCCGTCGGTGTCCGTCCTGCGTAGCGCTGCAGTGGGCTGAGCCCGTCGATCCTGAGCAGGTCGTTTCTGGCGGCCGTCTGGAGTCCGATCATCTCGCTAGTAGGTACTTCAGCTGAGACCATCTCGTCGAAAGCGTCGAGGGCCTCTTTGAAGGCTTCTATCGCGCGCTCAATCTTGCCGATCTGCCAGTGGGCGCCGGCCGCGCATGGAAGGCAGTAGACTCCCTGGCTCTCGATCCACTCGCGGAACTCGTTAGAGATGGCGCTGCCGGCCGGGTCGTAGCGCATGACCTTCGGACGTCCCATCCAGGGAAACCACTTTGTCGCAAAGATATGCCGAAGGTCGCCGGCACGAACTTGCCGGGTCGTACCCGGGATCTGCTTCTCGTCGATCAGCCGCACGTAGAGGATGTCTGAGCCGGCGTCGAGGATCGCCAGCGCCATCACGTTCGTCTTCTTGCTGCGACGGATCCACGAGAAGGCGTCGAAGAGAACCTCGTGACCGTTCTGAGGCTGCTCTGCTGATGATGCTGGTGGCCGCTTCGTCGGTGGACGGTGCGCGTCGCAGATGTCCCAGTTGAATGTCCTGGCCAGTCGTAGCACCTCTGGGCGCACCACGGTCGCGAAGGCATCGTAGTAAATGCGCTCGAGGTAGATGTCCAAGGTTGGTGTGCACCAGCCTGGTGTAGCTCTCGATATTCTTGATTGTCTCGTTGGTGAGGTTGTGAGTTTCCTTGCCGTCTTGTGGTGGAATTGACGGCTCGTCCACCATGGGCGTAGGCTCCGTCGGTGGCTGCTGGGTAGCTGCCATGCAGAGGCAGTTCACAACCTCGTCCTCGAAATAGTTATGGTTCTGGCTCTTGGTCAGAGCCCGGAGGATCCGGCGGCGCAGCATCTTGGGGTAGTAGCCCGAAGCCTCGGTCCTCAAGCTGCTCTCAATCTCCTCGTGGTAGTGTCCTCCACGGCATTGTAGCGGCTGTAGGGCTGCCCAGATCCTCTTGTCGTTCGTCAGATACTTCCGGCGCTTTTTTTCATGAGCTCGCCTGTGTCGGGAGCTCTTAGTCCGCAGGCGCAGCCGTCCACGATCACCTCGTAGGGGAGAACCTTGTGGAGATCCTTCCAGCAGGTCTTCTGCCACGACCGACTGTTGCGTGGCTGCTCGGCGAGGGCCGAGCCGTTCAGGTTCAGCACCTGGTGCTCTATGAGCCTCTTGTTGTTCTCGAAGATCCGCTGGCTCTTGAGGCGCGCCCTGCGAAGGTTCTCCCTCTGCCTGTCATCGCGCTGGTTGACGTTCTGCATTGCCGACAAGGGCCCGCAGGGTGGAGTGCTGACGAAGAGCTCCGGGCGCTTCTCATCCAGCAAGAACTTCGCCTTGTGGTAACCCTGCGGCTTGCTGAGGTCGTTCTCGTTGAACAGGCCGAGACGCTCGTAGTGGTAGCCCTTCTCGTCGCACGCCTTACCGAGGTTCGAGCCCTCGTGGGCGCGCGCTTCGACCATCGCCAGGCGGCCGAAGGTCGCGAGGGAGCACGTAGCTCCGAAGATGGCCGATCTCGTCATGTGAGTAGCTGCACGGATCGCCTGACGCTGATGACCTTTCAGCGGCCGGCTCTCGTCGCTGTGCCAGCGCGACCTCTCGGCCTGAACCTCACTCAGACCCTCGTCCTGGCCGCGCATGCCTGGTGGCACCACCCGTAGCGCCTCACTTTCACGATCGGCTCGTTCTTCGCGATGCCTCGGCATAGCTTGCAATCCGGGCGCTGGCACATCTGCGTGTAGTGAGCTGGGATCGCCGGGCCCACAGTCGTAGGCGCCGTCTCCACCTTCTTCGTCTCGGTCTCCACCTTGATCTTGATCGTCGCTGCCGCCGTGCCGCGCTGCTCGATGATGTACGCTATGATCTTGTCGACCACCTCCTCCTTCTTGCCCGACTGGGTCAACCCCCACATCTTGCACAGGGGCCTGAGGAGGTTGCCCAGCGTGACCATGCTGAGCTGCTCGTGTATCTGCTCTGAGCTGAGCGCTGCAAACGCATTCACCTCCGCAAATTGGTCAATAAATCTGACTTTGCGGTCTCGATGGTGGCCCGCTGCTTTTGGTTCTGCTCGCGCGCGGCGGCGGCTGTTGACTGCTGGGGGCGCTGCTTCGCCTTCGTGCTCGGCGGACACGGCTCAATCTTCGCACGGTGCTCGAGGTCCGTCGGCCATGTCGGGTACTTCTCTGGTAGCAGCTGCACAGGTAGGCCGAGACTGTCCAGCTTCCAGTTCACGTGGTCGATCGTCTTGAGAAATATTTTCTGGGCGACCCGCCCCCAGCGGCGGCGCTGTGTCCACTGCCGGAGGAGCTTGCTGGCCCACATCTCCCAAGTCGGCAGGTGCTCCAGTAGGAAGATGTCCGTCATCCGCTTCGTGCTGTTGTCCAGCTCCGAGCCCTCGACCGTGTAGAAGATGTTGTCCTTCGTGTCCTGATGGGCGATCAGTCGCCCCTGCGGCAGCATCCGTTGCAGCGTAGGCCTCGTCGACGTCGGTGAGCGGCACGTCGCCGAGGCCCCCGAGTCCACCAGAGGCACCCGAACGCCCACCTGCTCCCAGGGGCCGTCCATCTCCTCGTTCTCCAGCTTCACTTGCTGGCGGCTTTGCGGCATTTCGTCTCGCGGTTGAGGCTCATGCGAATATGTAAGACAAGCTGGGTCTCGTCGGAGCTCTGAGCTCGAATATGGAAGAATAGCTGGTTGCCGAAATCGGAGCTCGGAGCTCGAATCGTTCGCACCACAAATGGCTCTGGAAGACGGTGGCGTTTCCGTTTGGAGCGCTGGGAAATCGGGGATCTCTGGGAAAGCCTCTGAAGGTGATCCTGATGATGTCATAGCTGATGCCGTAGGGGCCGATATAGATGATGTCCACGACGTTTTTATTGATGATGTCCCCGGATGCGTAGGTGATGATGATATCCCCGTAGGCGTGCAGGATGATGGTGTCCCCGTAGGCGTAGGTAATAATGAGGTCCCCGTGCTCGTAAGTGATGATGATGTGCTTGAGGCCTGCGGGGCTCCATTCTCTGGGACCTCGTCGGGGGCCTTATGGGGCGCAGCTGCAGGCGGTTCGTCAATCTTGCTTTCGATCGGCTGCTCATTGTCATGTTTTCCCTCCAGCACTGTAGCAGCCTCGGGCGTCGAGGGCGTGGGCCCCTACCCGAGGGATGCCACGAAGCCAAAATCGACTTGTTGAACAAGTGGCAGCGCAAGGTGACCGCTCGGAAGGACGAGCAGTTCAGCTCGGCGTCCGAGCTTCTTGAAGTAAACCGAGTGCGCCTCGCAGTCGATCACAGCTCCAAGGCGGCTCAGAACATCCACTCCGATCAAGAGCGGGGCATCTGCGTCGAAGATGTTAATCTCGAGCTCGCCGTCCACACCGGCAATCTAGAGGGGAAAGGTAGCCGTGCCGGTGCAGGTCTTGGAGTTGCCGTCTCCAAAGATAAAGGTGCTCTTCTGGCTAACGTCCATCTCGATGTTCTGGCCCGTCTGCTCGTAAATGATGTCGCGTAGATTCTCGGCGGCCTCTATGCCCGTGATGCTGGAGGTCGCGCCGACGTCCAAGATTCCAAAACCCTTGGAGGAGCTCTGCTTCACACTCATGAGGATCCAGTCGTCGAGCTTCTCCAGGGTAGGCCAGCTCGGCAGCTTGACGCGTTGAACTCGCTCCCACATCTCGATGGACTTCTCCATATGAAGATGCTGTGTCTTGTCGAGCTGCCTCTTCTCCTGCTTCGGCTTGTTCTTGATCACCTTCTTGTGGCGCATCGCAAGTCTCCAGCTCGAGGCGGGTCGTCTCGTTCGCATTGAGGTTGGCCTCCATCTCGGCGCCCTGCTCGGCGCCGAAGAAGACGAAAGCTCCAAAACCTCGCTTTGGGCGTTCACGATCTCCTTTGCTGCCGGCCGATGAAGCGCGATCTCGATGATCCTTCGTCTCGCGATTGCCGCCGCACTTCAGACATGGCCCCTTCCGGGGCGGCCGACCTTGGGGGCGATCTCCATCTCGTCGAGGCGGTCCGTCACGTCGCTGTCCGCCCCCTCGGCCTCGTCCTTTACTCGACGATCCAGAGCCTCGGGATCCAGCCCGGGGCCTCTGGAACTTGCGCTGTCCTCCGCGACCTTCTCGCTTCTTGTTCATATCCACGGGGTAGAACTTCCTCGCTGTCTTGACTCGTCGAAGGAGGTCTCTGGCTTCCTCGAAGCTGCGCTGCTGGGCGGCGAACGCGGTCTCGGCGTCCTCGATCTCCTGGGCACTATATAGCGGCTCCTCGGGATCTCCTTCGTCCTCGTCGCCGTCGCCATCCTCGTAGGAGACCTCCGACTGCACTCCATCGTAGTAGCTGTAGTCGTCGTCGCCCTCGCTGTTCTCCTCCCAGCCGGCATGGATTCGACCTCGCTCTCGGTGGCGATGGTTGTCCTTGCCTTGCTTCTTGTCGCGATTCGTCAACTCGTCAGTCGGGCCAAGATACTCGCAACTGCTCTCCGATGCTGTCGTAGTCGAAGTTGCCCTTGACTGCGCTGATCACTGCGGCACGTTCGGTCGGGGACAATCTTGATCTCTGCAGCAGTAGCCATCCGCGCAGTTGGTCCAGAGGAATCGCCTGATTGAAGTCGGTACCGAAATCTGGATGCTCGGGTATCTCCTCCAGGCCGTCGCTGACGAAAGTCCAGAGACGCCAGTTGAGGTCCTTCGCTACTTCTGCGGCATTGTCCGGGCCTTCATGCTCGATCTTGTAAAGAAACCACTTCAGCTCGCTGTAGAGGGTGTTCCACAACTTGGATCTCTCGGAGAGTCGGGCCGTACGCTGCTTCTTGAAATACTCGGTGCCAGACCCTTTCACAACGTCGTGGTAGGCCTCGTCGTCTCTGCTGATATAGCTCGGCATCGGCACTCCGGTATCTCGGCGTAAGTCGAATATCCATCTCGCGAGGTACTTGCCTGCATCCTGGATGAGCTGTGCTCCAAGCTTCGCTCGAACATGTCGTAGTAGTTCCGCAGCTCCATCATCTTTCTCGATGCGGTCCCAATCCACGTCTTTGGCTGCTTGTCGTGCTCGACCTTCGAGTCGTCTCCATAGTCGTGGGCCGCATACGTATCATTCATCTCGCCTCGCCTCTCGGATGTAGGCTTTGACGTCTCTCTCGTAATCGTCCACCGTGGTGAGATCTCCGTTCCACTTGGGTGTGATGTCATCATTTCCGTTGTTCTTCGTCATGGCTCAAACGATGAAAATTATGTCCATGAGTCTGTAGTCCGTGGAGCTTAGCAGCTCCGCTACCATGCAATGGTCCCGCTTCTGACCACTGCCCTGATAGCAATCCTGATAGATGCTACTCTCTTCTCTGCTCTGACAACGTGCTGAAATCACTGTAGGCGGTGTCGAGCTCGTCGAAAGACGGGTCGAATATGGGGGGCAGTGGCTGTGCGATGCTGATCGCACTATGGTGATGAACAGGATCTGTTTGTCAGCGGGCAGTTCGCTGTCCTGCGTCTCTCAGACGCGCACCAGAAATCCAGCGTCGCTGAGACACTGCAAGGTCTTGAGCCAGAACGGTTTCGGTTGAACCTGTTCTGTATATAATGTATGTTGCAACCTGTTGCTAGGGAAACGGAGGGCCCACTAAGCAAGGCTTGCTGAAACCTGGAGTCTTAAGGGGCCCGATTCGCCGGGAGACGTTTGGCTAACATACACTAGGCTCCTTTGGAGCCTGAAGCTTATATCACGCTCGGCCTCTAGAGGCCATCTGTCGTAAGTAGGTTCTGATGAGGCAGGCTCTGGGCTGTGAATTGCACAGAGGGCCCCATGAGGCCCCAAGAGGCTCCCCAGAGGCCCCAAGGAGCCCCCAAGAGGCCTCCAAGAGGCCCCAAAAAGATCCCAAGAGGCCCACAAACAGCCCCCAAGAGGCTGCAAAACTGCCTCCCAGAGGCCCCCGAGAGGCGAACCACGAGATCCCAACACAGCGGTCTCCCCCTCTCATTATCCCTTCTCTTTGTCGTCGCCTTCTTCGTCGTCGTCGTTGTCGTCGTCCCCATCCTCTTCCTCGTCTTCCTCCTCCTCCTCCTCCTCCTCCTCCTCCTCCTCCTCCTTCTCCTCATCCTCTTCAGCTCTTCCGGTTCAGCTCAATCGGCACAGGACTGAGGAGGAGAAACAGGAGGAGAAGCAGGAGGAAGGGGGGAAAAGAAACGGGCACAGAAGAATACGAGGACAAATAGAACGAGGAGCAGATAAAGGAGAGCGGAGGAGAAGTAACGATTACCACCCAGCTAGCAAACGAAGCAAGGGGAAAAGGATGAGGAAGAAACAGTGATCGAACCCGCTTCGCTTTGGATTTCCTCGCAACTCCGACTGCGGAAGCGCATTGCTCCATAATGTTCCCGCTTTCTTCGCCTGAGACATTATTGCAGACCTTCCGAGATGCGCATGTGCATGCGCGCCCAGGGCTGCGCAAACGATTTGCGTATACGTGTACATACCCTTGCACGCGTACATTCATATTCATAAATGCAAGCAACGTGTACGTATGGGCGCAGATGCGCGCGTATGTACGCACGCACGCACTCCGCTAGCTTGCGAAACTCAAGGACCAAGGTGCATGGCGCGCAGCGCAAGTGCAGTCTTGTGTATGTATACATATATATATGTATATATATATGTATATATATATATATATATATATATATGTATATATATATGTATATGTGTGTATATATATTATACATATATGTGTGTACATGCATACGGGGAGGTTACAACAACAAGGCATTTTAAACATACGGAATCTAAAACTCGAGGTTGCCCCGTAGAGAATGCAGCCCCGAAGCAAAGCCGACAACAAAACCAGGAATTTCAAAAACAAGAAGCGGACCCGCGATGCGGCATGAAACAAAACAAGGAACACCCTGGAACAGCAGGAGGAAGATCTGGGAAAAATCAATCGAGAGATCTGGGGAGTGTCCAAAGGAAGACTTAACGCGGTTGCAAAGCGATAAATCTGGAGGAATGTGTCGGGTATAGTTGCAGAAATATCTGAGGGAAGAAGATCTGGCGGAAAATCTGGAGAAAGACCTGCCGGAAAATCTAGCGGAAAATCTGGCGGAACATCCCGCGGAAAATCTGGAGGATACATTTGGCGGAGGATCTGTCGGAAGATCTGGCGGAAAATCTTGAGGAAGATCTGGCGGAAAATCTGGCGGAAGATCCGGCGGAAGATCTGGCGGAAAATCTCGCAAACGATTTAGAAAATCAATCTGGAGAAAGGTATTGCGGAAAATCTGGCGGAAGATCTCGCGGAAGATCTGGAAGAAAATCTGGCGGAAAATCTGGCGGAAAATCCCGCGGAAAATCTAACGGAAAATCTGCCGGAAGATCTGGCAGAAGATCTGGCGGAAGATCTTGCGGAAGATCTGGCGTAAGATCTGGCGGAAGATCTGGAGGGTGAAACTGGACGAAGATCTGGCGGAAGATCTGGCGGAAGATCTGGCGGAAGATCTGGAATATAACTCTGGAGGAACATCTGGCGGAAGATCTGCCAAAAGATCTAGCGGAAGATCTGGCGGAAGATCTCGCGTAAGATCTGAAGAAAAATTTGGCGGAATATCTGGAGGAAGATATGGTGGAAGATGTGGCGAAAGATCCCGCGGAAACTCTAGCGGAAGATCTGCCAGAAGATCTCTCGGAAGATCTTGAGGAAGATCTGGCGGACAATCTGGAGGAAGGTCAGGCGGAAGATCTGGAGGATAGATCTGGCGGAGAATATAGCGGAAGATCTGGCGGAAGATCTGGAATGCAAATCTGGCTGAAGAGCTGGCGGAAGATCTGGCGTAAGATCTGCGGAAGATCTGGCGAAAGATCTGGAGGAAGATATGGCGAAAGATCTGGCGGAAAAGCTGGAGGATAAAACTGGCGGAACATCTGGCGGAAGATCTGGAGGAATATTCGGCGGAAGATCTGGAGAAACAGGTGGAGGGGAGAGGGAGGAGGAAGATCTGGGGGAAAAGCTAAGTGGAGATCTGGGGGGAAAGCTCGGGGAAGATCTGGACGAAGAGCTGGGGGCTCCTGCTCTTCCACCGCCTCCTCCTCCTCCTTCTCCACTCCGTCCTCCTCCTCCTCGTCCTGCTACACCTCCTCCTCCTCCTCCTCCTCCTCCTCCTCCTCCTCCTGTTCGTTCGCCAAATACTCCTCCAGAGCTTCCGCCAAATCTTCCGCCAATTTTCTCCTCCAAATCGTCCTCCAAATCTTCCACCAAAACTTCCGCTAGATCTTCTGCGACATCTTCCACCAAATTCAGATTCCAAATCTTCCGCTATCTTCCGCCAAATTTATCCTTCAAATATTCCGCCAAATGTTCCGCCACATCTTCTGCCAAATCTTCCGCCAAATCTTCGGGCAAATTGATCCTCCAAATCTCCCGCAAAATCTTCCGCCAAATCTTCCGCCACATCTTTCTCCAAATGTTCCGTCAAATCTTCCGCCATATGTATCTTCCGCCAAATTGATCCTCCAAATCTCCCGCGAGATCTTGCCGCAAATCTTCTCCAAATGTTCCGCAAAATCTTCCTCCCAATCTTCCGCCATATCTTCCTCCAAATCTTCCGCCAAATTTATCTTCCAAATTTTCCGCCTGATCTTCCGCCGGGTCTTCCGTCAAATCTTTCACCAGATCTTCCGCCAGATCTTCCTCCCTTAGATTTTCCCGCAGATCTTCCCTCAAACATTTCTCCAAATTGATCGCTTTGCAACCTCCGCCAGGGGGAGGAGGAGGAGGAGGAGGGGGAGAAGAAGGAGAAGGGAGAGGAGGAGGAAGAGGAGGTGGGGGAAGATAGCCGCGACCATTTGTTCAACTAGGTTTTCGACGATCACTCGCGCGATGACGGCAGGGCATGAAACAAAATAAGGAATTTTGACCATATGATTTTAGAGTAGGTCCGCGTGACTGAAGCTGGGCATACCCGTCTAGTTGTTGTTGAACTCCCTGTGAGTATATACATATATATATATATATATATATATATATATATATATATTCGAACCACGCGTGCGCTACGCGCGCGTAGGTTCTAGTCGTAGATGAGCCACGAGTGCCGCTGTAAGCCCCGCTGTGGTCACAACGACGATTTCCAGCGTTCTCGGGCCCATGCCATCGACGCAAAGAAACGCGTAATCAGAACCCTCTCGCTCTGCCAGGGCCGCCCTTGAGGGGTGGGAGGGGCAAAGCAACTTGTGAAATGATAGGGTATAGCGATGCCCCGCTCGCTCTGGCGGGGCCTGTCCGGCGCTCTAGCAGGGCAGTCCCAGGAGAGGAGGGAGGAGCACGAAAGCTGAGGGGTGAGGGGAGGAAGAGGAGAGAGGAGGGAATGGAGACAAGGGGAGGGGGCCGGAGGGAAGGAGGAACGGAAAGGGGAGGCCCCGGCCATCTGGGCCGTCTTGGAGCGCCCTGGGGCCTCCGGGGTAGGCCTAGGGGGTAGGCCTAGGGGTAGGCCTAGGGATAAGCCTAGGGTAGACTTAGGGGGTAGGCCTTGGGGTAGGCCTAGGGGGTAGGCCTAGGGGTAGGTCTAGGGTAGGCTCAGGTGCAAGGCTTGGAGGTAGGCCTGGGGTAGGCCTGTGGGGTAGGCCCAAAGGTAAGCCTAGGGTAGGCCTAGGGGGTCTGGCCCAGGGTAAGCGTAGTAAATGCCAACCCCAAGGGCGTCATAGCATGGGTATGATCAGCAACTCCGAGGAACCCTCCTCACGCACACAGAAACATTAGCAGTGGGGATCGATTAACTCCTCCGCTTCACGAGGGGAGGGGAGAGTGACAAGGAGGACTGAGGATGAGGAGGATGAAACATGCAGAGGTAGAGTGAGGAGTTAATATAAGGAAGGAGTGAAATGATAAGTGAGGAGACGGAGGGCGGAGGAGGAGCGAGGAGGATAAGCGAGGAGCAGAAGAGAGAAGGGAGAGGGTGAGATCGAGGAACAAACGATAATGATACCCAAGGATGACAGGGGGAGAGGTAGAGTGAGGAGTGAGTAGGGAGGAGTAGTGAAAAGGATGAGTCAGGCGAAACAGTGCGGAGAAGAAGAGAAGAGGGTAAACAGGGGAGAGAAGGGAGAAGGGTGAGGACAAGGAGAAAAGAGGATTAGAAATGAGGATGACGAGGAGGAGGAATGCAGAGAAGAGGCCGGGACGGGTCGGACCCTAACGGGCGGGTCGGGTCGGGTCGGCAGGACCTCAAAGTATGACGCATGTGCGAGAGGACACGCGAGAACCCTAACGGGTCGGGTCGGGACGGGACGGGTCTGGTCGGGCGGACCCTTACGGGCGGGTCGGGCGGGTCGGGTCGGGTCGGCAGGGCATCACTATGAAGCATGTGCGAGTGGACACGAGAGAACCTTACCGGGTCGAGCCGGGACGGGTCGGGCGCACCCCAACGGGCAGGTCGGGTCGGGTCGGGTCGGGCCCTAACAAACGGGGGGACACGCGAGAACCCTCACGGATCGGGACGGGACGGGACTGGTCGGCTCGGGCGGACCCTAACGGGCGGGTCGGGTCAGGTCGGGCGGACCCTGACGGGCGGATCGGGTCGGGACGGGTCGGGCCCTAACGGGCGGGTCGGGTCGGGTGGATGGGACTGGGACCAGTCGGCGGGACATTAAAGTATGATGCATGTGCGAAGGGACACGCGAGAACCCTCACGGGTCGGGTCGGGACGGGACCAGTCGGGTCGGGCGGACCCTGACGGGCGGGTCGGGTCGGGTCGGGACGGACCCGAACAGGCGGGTCGGGGCGGGCGGGCGGGACATTAAAGTATGACGCATGTGCGAGTGGACACGAGAAACCTAGCGGGTCGGGTCGGGACGGGACGGGCGGACCCTAACGGGCGGATCGGGTCGGCCAGACCCTGACGGGCGGGTCGGGGCAGGTCGACGGGAGGGGCGGACCCTAACGGGCGGGTCGGGTCCAGTCGGCGGGACCCTAACGAACGGGTCGGGTCGGGCGGGCCAAACATTAGAATATGATGCAACCGGGAGGACCCTGACGGGCGGGTCTTGCCGGGTCGGGCGGACCCTAACGGGCGGGTCGGGTGGGCGGGCGGGTCGGGTGGGTGGGCGGGCCATTCGGGCCATTATGCATCGAACCCTAGCGGATCGGGTCGGGAAGGGTCGGGTCGGGCGGACCCCAATGGGCGGGTCGGGTCGGGTCGGGCGGACCCGAACGGGCGGGTCGGATCGGGACGGGTCGGACCCTCACGGGTGGGTCGGGTCGGACGGGCGGCCTGGGGGGGTAAGCCTGGGATGTGCCTAAGGGAACGGCCTGGGAGTGGACCTAGGGTCAGCCTAGGGGGAAGACCTAGGGGCAGGCCCAGGGTAGCCCTAGAGGGTAGGCCTAAGGGTAGGCCTAAGGGTAGGCCTGGGGGTAGGCCTAGGGTAGCCCTAGGGGGTATGCCTCGGGTAGGCCTAGGGAAGGCCTAGGGGTAGGCCTGGGGTAGGCCTAGGGGGTAGGCCCAGGAAGCAGGCCTAGGAGGAAGTCCCAGGGGTAGGCCTAGGGGTAGGCCTAGGGGGTAGTCCCAGGGGTAGGCCTAGGGTAGGCCTAGGGGGTAGTCCTAGGGGTGGGCCTAGGGTAGGCCTATCCTCCGGGCTCCACAAGCCCCAAACAACCCCACAGCAGACGCGGAGGAGGACGAGCGCGAAGCTGCAACCACCACTCGCAAGCACAGCAGCAGGAAGCAGCAAACACGGCGGACACGAGATCGAAACCGCACATCTCCTCATAGCGGCTCGGCGGAATGGCGTTCGTAAACACTCTTGAGACTATGTTGCTCCATTCGTACTTAAGGACCACATCCCATAAATAATTTTGAGCACCTGGAAAAGTGTCGAAAGAGTGTCGAAACAGTGTCGGGCGAGTGTCTCCCAGGGCCCGACACGTGAAAAGCCTCCAATTTCGGGACTTTCATGGTGCTCGAAATTCTTTCTGGTGGTCAAGGCCAACATGGGATGGAACATCATAATCTGGAGAAGCGAAGCAAGCCGCCCAAACATGCGACGTCCTGATTTTTTTAATACGCGGGCCCCGGAAATCCTGACTCTTTCCCCGGGACCGGCTCCTCATCCTGAGTCGTTTTTTGACGATCCCGGAGCCCGTCAAGGGCCTCGAGAGGCCGAAAACGACGAAAGACCTACCCCAAATGCTTCACGACGCCACCACGCCTGGGCGCTAATCCGCCGCCGTGCCACACTACACGTGGAGACGTGGTAGAATGCCCAGCGCTGTCTTGTCCTCCTCCTCCTCCTCCTCCTCCTCCTCCTCCTCCCGGCTCTCTGCGACAAGGCGCCCCCCGGCGCTTCAGGGAGGCCACCGGGGCCACCAGGATGGCCCAGCATCGCTTCAGGAGGCGCCCAGCAGCCCAAAAGAAGAGCCCAAGAGGCACCAGCAGAGGGGCCTGGAGGGGGTTCCCAAACCACCGAGAAGAAGGCCCAGGGGCCCTCCAGGAAGGCCAGCACCATTCCACGCCACAAAGAAATCCCCGACCCGTGCCTCTCGGCTCAAGGTGAGCCCAAGAAGGCCTGGCAGGAGCCGCAGACGAGCCAAACGAGCCCCAAGAAGCATCGCCCACGGCCCAGGACCACCCGAAGAGGGCACCACGATCAGCCCAGGAAGGCCTGAAGACGGCCCCCAGACGGTCCTAAGACAGCCCTCAGAGACTCCCCAGGTCAACGTTTTCCGATTCGGCGTTTCGACATTGGGCGGAAGGGGGGGGAGGGGCTCCAGACCTCTTCTTAGTGCGACTGCCTGCGGCGCTGCGTCTTGTGGGGGGAGACTCTACCTTCACGAAATAAGCGCCCCAAACAGCCAAGATCTACGCCACAGGGGGGGGGAGGGGGGGTGCGAGGGCCCGCGCCGAGAGGCAAAGCGACGAATAAGACAGCGATCACCCGTCCGCCAAGGGTGGCTCAAGACGCCCGAGTTGGCCCCGATACTCGGCCCAAGACGGCCCCAAGGGGCCCCCCCAAGACCCAAGGGGGGTCCAAAACGTTCCAGCAGGCCCCCTGCCGCCACGGTCTTCCCAGGGTTGGGCTCGGCGCGCCGCCGCGCAGAGTGCCGCGCCGGCACGGCGGCGGGGCCTGCCGCAGACAGCTGGATATCTCATAGGCAGCAAGCGCGCTCCTCATTTTTCCCCATATCCTAAGATGGGTTTCTTGTTATTACTTGGACGCCTCCTACTGCCTCTCCCTCCTCCTCTTTCCTCCTCCCCTCCTCATACTCAGACTTACTCAGACTTACTCATACTCAGACCTACTCGTACTCAGACTTACTCACACTCAGACATACTCATACACAGACTTACTCATACACAGACTTACTCACACCCAGACGTACTCATACACAGACTTATTCATACCAGACTTACTCATACACAGTATTACTCATAGTCAGACATATTCATACCCAGACGTACACATACACAGACTTTCTCATACACAGACCTACTCATACCCAGACTTACTCATACACAAACTTACTCATACACAGACTTACTCATACTCAGGCATACTCATACTCAGACCTACTCATATTCAGACTTACTCAACACACATCAGATTTGGAGGATGTCTCAAGCGGGGCGCTGGTTTCAGCACCCCTAAGGGGAGCCGCCAGGGTGGTTGCACGGGCTCGTTCGCGGCCATTTTGTGGGGATGTCTCAGGCGGTTTGCCTGTTTCTGGGCTCAACATCCTTCGCTTGGAGAACAAATTGTGAGGATGTCTCAAGCGGGGCGCTGGTTTCAGCACCCCTAAGGGGAGCCGCCAGGGGTGGTTGCACGGGCTCGTTCGCGCCATTTTGTGGGGATGTCTCAAGCGGTTTGCTTGTTTCTGGGCTCAACCTCCTTCGCTTGGAGAGCAGATTGTGAGGATGTCTCAGGCGGGGCGCTGGTTTCAGCACCCCTAAGGGGAGCCGCCAGGGGTGGTTGCACGGGCTCGTTCGCGGCCATTTTGTGGGGATGTCTCAGGCGGTTTGCTTGTTTCTGGGCCCAACATCCTTCGCTTGGAGCAGATTGTGAGGATGTCTCAGGCGGGGCGCTGGTTTCAGCACCCCTAAGGGGAGCCGCCAGGGGTGGTTGCACGGGCTCGTTCGCGGCCATTTTGTGGGGATGTCTCAGGCGGTTTGCTTGTTTCTGGGCCCAACATCCTTCGCTTGGAGAGCAGATTGTGAGGATGTCTCAGGCGGGGCGCTGGTTTCAGCACCCCTAAGGGGAGCCGCCAGGGGTGGTTGCACGGGCTCGTTCGCGGCCATTTTGTGGGGATGTCTCAGGCGGTTTGCTTGTTTCTGGGCTCAACATCCTTCGCTTGGAGAGCAGATTGTGAGGATGTCTCAGGCGGGGCGCTGGTTTCAGCACCCCTAAGGGGAGCCGCCAGGGGTGGTTGCACGGGCTCGTTCGCGGCCATGTTGTGGGGATGTCTCAGGCGGTTTGCTTGTTTCTGGGCTCAACATCCTTCGCTTGGAGAGCAGATTGTGAGGATGTTTCAGGCGGGGCGCTGGTTTCAGCACCCCTAAGGGGCATATGCACATATGGGAAGCTCCAAAGCTACCACGGGCTGACAAGGGGAAGGCCTGGCAGCTGAGGAGGGGGGGTGAAGAGGAAGAGGCTCGCATTCAACCATACTCAAAGCTCACTCTGACTCATACGCAATCACTCGCATTAGGGGTCACTCGTCTTCGTCGGCCCTGTCGCCCACGTGGACGCGCTATTGTAATCGACCGCTCATGAACAGATGCTCACCATGGACCACGGCATGACATTACTCACTGCGTGGAGCTCCCCATATGTGCATCTCATGTTTTATGTCATGCCGTGGTGAGCATCTGTTCATGAGCGGTCGACTACAACAGCGCGTCCACGTGGGCGACAGGGCCGACGAAGACGAGTGACCCCTAATGCGAGTGATTGCGTATGGGTCAGAGTGAACTTTGAGTACGGTTGAATGCGAGCCTCTTCCTCTTCATCCCCCCTCCTCAGCTGCCAGGCCTTCCCCTTGTCAGCCCGTGGTAGATTTGGAGCTTCCCATATGTGCATATGCCCCTTAGGGGTGCTGAAACCAGCGCCCCGCCTGAAACATCCCCACGTTCTGCTCTCCAAGCGAAGGATGTTGAGCCCAGAAACAAGCAAACCGCCTGAGACATCCCCACAAAATGGCCGCGACCGAGCCCGTGCAACCACCCCTGGCAGCTCTCCTTAGGGGTGCTGAAACCAGCGCCCCGCCTGAGACATCCTCACAATCTGCTCTCCAAGCGAAGGATGTTGAGCCCAGAAACAAGCAAACCGCTTGAAACATCCCTACAAAATGGCCGCGAACGAGCCCGTGCAACCACCCCTGGCGG
>CAUYUJ010008961.1:0-2500 GCA_963575745.1 Prorocentrum cordatum
GGGGGGGGGAGGGGTTCGAACCGGTAGTGACCCCCCCAGTTTTCCGGAGGGAGGGGGGGTGGGAGGGGTTCGAACCGGTAGTGACCCCCCCCGGTTTCCCGCCAGCAGCGGTAGAAGACGCTCTTTCAGATATATAGATAAATACATGTACATAACATATGTATGTTCATCTCAATATGCATACATATATGTATACATACGGATAAACATATACATACCTATACGATCACCCTTCGGGTGGTAAGGAGGTTCGGGGGGGAACCAACGTCTCACCCGATCGGTCTCATTATCGATCTCACGATCGATCTCACTATCGGTCTCGCTCGATTGATCTCACTCGATCGATCTGACAATCGATCACACTCGATCTATTTCATTCGATCGATCTCACAATCGATCTGACTATCGATCTCACAATCGATCTCACTACCGATCTCACGATCGATCTCACAATCGATCTCATATTCGGTCTCACTATCGATATCGTTATCACAATCGATCTCACAATCAGCGTCATCATCATTCACATCATCATAAACGTCATCAGCATCATCATGCTCATCAGCATCATCATCGATATCATCATCATCATCGGGACACCATCATGATCATCATCACCTCATCACCATCATCATCAACAGTATCATCGTCATCACCATCATCATCGGCACACCATCATCGTCACCATCATCATCATCATCATCATCATCATCATCATCATCATCATCATCAAAAGCATCATCATCGTCATCATCATCGGGACACCATCACCATCACCATCAGCATCGGAACACCATCATCATCATCATCAGCATCATCTCATCACCATCATGAACAACATCATCAACATCATCATCGTCGGGACACCATCATCATCATCATCATCATCATCATCATCATCATCATCTTCATCATCATCATCATAATCATCATCATCATCATCAGCAACATCATCATCAACGTCACCATCATCATCGTCGGGACACCATCATCATCATCACCATCATAATCATCACCATCATCAGTGCCATCCAGACACCATCATCATCATCAACATCAGCATCATCATCCTCGGGCCACCATCATCAAAATAATCACCATCACCTCATCATCATCCATATCATCAACACCATCATCATCGGAACAGCATGATCGTCATCATCATCAACATCATCATCATCATCATCATCATCCTCATCCTCATCATCATCGGGACACCATCATCATCGCCATCATCATCATCAACAACATCATCATCAACCTCAGCATCACCATCATCCTCGTCACCATCATCATCATCATCATCATCATCATCATCATCATCACCATTATCATCATCTTAATCATCATCAGCAACATGATCATCTCATCATCACATCATCCTCTACATCATCAGAATTATCAACATCATCATCACCCGGACACCATCATCATCATCATCAGCAACATCAGCATCATCAACATCATCATCATCGGGACACCATCACCATCACCACCATGACCATCATCATCACCATCATCATCAACATCGTCAACATCATCATCATCATCATCATCATCATCATCATCATCATCATCACCATCATCATCATCATCATCATCATCATCATCGGGGCACCGTCATCATCAACACCATCACCATCATCATCACCACCATCAACACCATCAATATCATCATCATCATCAACATCATCAGGACACCGACGGGACACCATCATCATCGTCGCCATCATCATCAACAGCTTCATCATCAACCTCATCATCACCATCATCATCGGACACCATCATCATCTAACTATTTCATCATCATCAGCAGCATCATCATCTCATCATCTCATCGTCATCAACATCATCATCAGGATCATCAACATCATCATCATCGGGACACCATCATCATCTTCATCAGCAACATCAGCATCATGAACATCATCATCATCGGGACACCATCATCACCACCACCATGGCCATCATCATCACCATCGTCTTCATCATCAACATCGTCAACATCATCATCATCATCATCACCACCATCATCATCATCATCATCATCATCATCATCGGGACACCATCATCATCACCACCATCACCATCATCATCATCAACATAATCGGCATCATCATCATCATCATCATCATCAGCATTATCATCACCATCATCATCATCTTCATCATCATCATCATCATCATCATCATCATCATCATCATCATCATCATCATCATCATCATCATCATCATCATCGGGACACCGACGGGACACCGGCGGGACACCGGCGGGACACTGAGCGGCACCGGACGCCGAAGTGAGACATTTGGTCGGGCCGCGCCTCAGCCGGAGGCGGGACACCGGCGGGACACCGCGCGCAACCGGTTGCCGAAAGGGAGTCATTTGGTCCGGCCGCGCCTCAGCTACAGGAGACTTTCCTCTCGCCCGCCCACGCAGCTTCGCCTCGCCCGCACGCACGGCACGCACGAATACGAAACCGAAATCGATTTCCCGGTGG
>CAUYUJ010008961.1:5000-13193 GCA_963575745.1 Prorocentrum cordatum
AGCCCACTGCCAGTCTAGTGGGGGTCCTGTAGCTTTCCTACGCGGACACAAGGGCAGGGATACCGCCAATGACTCTCAAGAATGCTCCAGGGATAGGTTCTGGCCAGAATGTCGATGCGAGCCCAGCCGTGGCGACGAGTGAAGGATAGCGGTAGCTGCATGCCTTCCTATTTTGATCCCAAGCAGGAGCCCCCAACAGCGCCCTAAGGCAACGCAACGCAACGCCCAACCGGCCCCTGACATGTTCGGGTACACAACTCGGGGTCCACATGCGCAGCGACAACTCTGGCGGACAAGGAATGTTTGGGGGGGGCGAAAGGATAGCTAAGGATAGGGTAGAGAATCAGCTCAGGTAGCTCATGCTCCTGGCGCCTCCTGGCGCCTCCTGGCGCCGGGGGGCGCGCCCGTGTATCTACGAATGGGGCCCCGGCGGCGTGGCGGAAAACGGCTGCATGCAGCAGATTTCGTAACCTCCCTTTCCCTCTCATACCCAGTCGTGCGGCCCGACATGCGGAATCCTGGCAGCGGCAACAGCTTCGCCCGCAAAGAGCAAGCCGACGTGTACGCGCCCCCAGAACCGCAGCAGAAAATCGCCTGCGCGCCCTCTTTCTACCCTCGCTCGTGGCAGCCTCTCAAGTCCAGCCAAGGAGGCCCCAAAGACGACCCAACAGAGCTCAACCTAAACGGTTTTGCGTGTTCGTTTTGTTTCCATTTATCCTCGTTTCCCTTTCGCCTGGCCTTTGCGTCAAAACGAAATCGAAACGAAAGCGGCCCACGAATCGCCAAAACACCTTGTAGGTCCAGCCCTGCGACCCAAGCAAGCCCCAGGGCTCGGGTCGGATGCAAGGGGGGATCGCCCAACGGGGGCCTGCGAAGCAGCCCACGCAGCTGGTCTTCCCGGCGCCTCACCGGCGCAGGAAGCGCCCCACGTGTCGAGGAGAGCGAGGGGCGGCGGGACCGAGACTGGCTGCCCGCAGCAGGCTTCCAACCACCCCCCTCCTTCTCCTCCTCCTAACTCCCCCTCCCAATCCTCATCCATATCCATCAGATCATCCTACACCTCAGCCTCCTTTCACCTCTCCTCCTCCTCCTCCTCCTCCTGCTCCTCCTCCTCCTCCTCCCCTCCTCCTCCTCTTCCTCCTCCTCCTCCTCCTCATCCTCCTCTCTCCTCCTCCTCCTCTCCTCGCCTCCTCCTCCTCCTCCTCCCCCTCCTCCTCCTCTCCTCCTCCCTCCTCCTTCCTCCTCCATCCTCCTCCTCCTCCTCCCTCATCCTCCTCCTTCCTCCTCCTCCTCTCATCTCATACCTCCTCCTCCTCCTCCTTCCTCCTCCTTCCTTCCTCCTCCTCCTTCTCCTCCTCCTCCTCCCATCCCCCCCCTTCGCCCGACCAGGCAGACGACCCCGGGAGGCCCCAGGGCGGGGCCAGGGCCCCTCCAGAGGCCCCCGGACCTCCCAGGGCGCCCCCTGGGAGAGCGCGAGAGAGTCGACGGGCCCAGGCAGTGCCCCAGGAGGCCTCGGAGAGGCCGCCTCGGGGCCCTCGGCGTGCCGCAGGGCCTCGGCGGCAAGAGGCCCAGGAAGCCCCCCGAGATGCTGCGACCGAGGGGCCCCGAGCGGCCCCCGAGATGGCCACGGCCAGGGCACCAGTCCAAGACCGCCCCCTTAACTAGGGAGCCCACAAAGGACGTACGTGCCCAGCTATGTACATGAACGGCCCCTTCACCCGCGAGACCGGCCGCGTGATACGAACAACCGCGCAATGCGAGATCTCGAAAACAGCGTGGATTCATGTACGTCTACGTCCTTCTATCGCTCCTGACTAACCCAGGAGCCCCGCGTGCATCAGGAAGAAGCCCCCCGCGTGGCCCGAGACTGCGCCGAGACTGCCCGAAGAGAACCACCGAGGCCACCCCCGGACGGCCCGGAGATGTGGTCTGCCGAGCCTCCCATGAGAGGACCGTGGCGCCCAAGGACCGAGGGGCGTCTCCCGGAGGCCCCGCAGGCCTGGGGTGAAGGCATCGTAGAGCCAAGGCGCAAAACGCTTCAGTCGCCGCGGCGAGGGTCCACACACTGTTGGGAGGCAACTACTGGGAGGTTTTCGTCGGAAAGATTATGGAGGATTAAGCCCCATTTCGGAGCTGTTACGCCGGAGTGGGTCTCGGACTAAGCAAGATGAGGCCGGATTCAGCGGGATTAAGCGGGATTAAGCCGGATCAAGCGGGGTTAAGCCGGATTGAGCCGGACTTCGGACCAGGGCAAAGCCAGAATTTGACCTCCCAGGAGTTGCATCCGAACACACCGCGTCCGCAGTCCCCCGCGGGATGCCGCGCGGCCCACACGGGGGCCCGAAGGGTGCAGCACGGGCAGGGCACGACGGGGGACCCCCGTGGCACAGGCGATAGGGGCGGCCAGGCGAACGTCTGGGCCAGGAGGCGGGCCTCTGCGCCGAGGTCCCGAGGCAGAGGGGCGTTTGGGGCACTGTCCAAAACGCAGACAGCGTTCCGAGGTGGAGAGTCCAACCTACACCTAGGTCGGGCGCGTCCCCCTACGGGCGGAGTTCGGACGCGAAACTAGAAGTACTCAAAAAGTACCCCCAAACAGTCAAAAAATGGCCCAAAGATCCTCCCCAGACCATGTTTCGACTATTCTTGGGTATTCCTCCTGTAGAGGGACAGGCCCGACTTACACCTACGCCCCAGCGGCGGAAGGCACCGAGCAGCGCATAACGACGGGGCAAACGGCACAGCATGCCGCACCGCCACACGGGGGCGACCGCGCGGGAGAGCGCAGACCGAAAATTAGCCTGGCGAAGGACCCCACCATATGCAGTTGTGAATAATGCTGGTGTGAGTACCGTCTTCGGTGGAGCTCCCTGTGGGGCCACGAAACGTGTGAGGGATGTGCCGAAATGGGTGGTGGGGAGGCATGCGGACCCTGCCACTGGGGCCTTCGGTGGAGCTCCCTATGGACGGCCACGAAACGTGTGAGGTGTGTGCCGACGAAAATGGGGTGGGTGGGGCCGCATGCGCGACCCGCCACTGGGGCCTTCGGTGGAGCTCCCTATGGAGGCCACGAAAACGTGTGAGGGGTGCACCGAAAGGGGTTGGTGGTGGGGAGGCATGCGGACCCTGCCACTGGGGCCTTCGGTGGAGCTCCCTATGGGGCCACGAAACGTGTGAGGGGTGTGCCAGAATGGGGGGTGGTACCGCATGCGGGCGCAGCCTCTGGGGCCTTCGGTGGAGCTCCCTATGGGGCCACGAAACGTGTGAGGGGTGTGCCAGAATGGGGGGTGGAACCGCATGCGGGCGCAGCCACTGGGGCCTTCGGTGGAGCTCCCTATGGGGCCACGAAACGTGTGAGGGGTGTGCCGAAATGGGTGGTGGGGAGGCATGCGAACCCTGCCACTGGGGCCTTCGGTGGAGCTCCCTATGGGGCCACGAAACGTGTGAGGTGTGTGCCGAAATGGGTGGTGGGGAGGCATGCGAACCCTGCCACTGGGGCCTTCGGTGGAGCTCCCTATGGGGCCACGAAACGTGTGAGGGGTGTGCCGAAATGGGTGCGGCGCCGCCATGCGCCCGCAGCCACTGGGGCCTTTGGTGGAGCTCCCTATGGGGCCACGAACGTGTGAGGGGTGTGCCGAAATGGGTGCGGCGCCGCCATGTGCCCGCAGCCACTGGGGCCTTCGGTGGAGCTCCCTATGGGGACACGAAAAGTGGAGGGTGGTGTGCCGAAATGGGTGGGGGGAGGCATGCGGGACCCTGCCACTGGGGCTTTCGGGGAGCTCCCTATGGGGCCACGAACGTGTGAGGGGTGTGCCGAAATGGGCCGGTATGGGAGGCATGCGGACCCTGCCATGGTGACCATGGTGGGGCCTTCGGTGGAGCTCCCTATGGGGCCACGAAACGTGTGAGGGGTGGCCGAAATGGGTGTGCGGGACGCATGCGGACGGCAGCACTGGGGCCTTCGGTGGAGTTCCCTGTGGGGCCACGAAACGTGTGAGGGGTGTGCCGAAATGGGTGTGCGGGACGCATGCGGACGGCAGCACTGGGGCCTTCGGTGGAGCTCCCTGTGGGGCCACGAAACGTGTGAGGGTGTGCCGAAATGGGTGTGCGGGACGCATGCGGACGGCAGCCATGGGGCCTTCGGTGGAGCTCCCTATGGGGCCACGAAACGTGTGAGGGGTGTGCCGAAATAGGTGGTGGGGAGGCATGCGAACCCTGCCACTGGGGCCTTCGGTGGAGCTCCCGATGGGGCCACGAAACGTGTGAGGGGTGTGCCGACATGGGTGGTGGGGAGGCATGCGAACGCAGCCACTGGGGCCTTCGGTGGAGCTCCCTATGGGGCCACGAAACGTGTGAGGGGTGTGCCGAAATGGGTGGTGGGGAGGCATGCGAACGCAGCCACTGGGGCCTTCGGTGGAGCTCCCTACGGGCCACGAAACGTGTGAGGGGTGTGCCGACATGGGTGGTGGGAGGCATGCGAACGCAGCCACTGGGGCCTTCGGTGGAGCTCCCTATGGGGCCACGAAACGTGTGAGGGGTGTGCCAGAATGGGGGGTGGAACCGCATGCGGGCGCAGCCACTGGGGCCTTCGGTGGAGCTCCCTATGGGGCCACGAAACGTGGGAGGGGGTGTGCCGAACATGGTTGGTGGGGAGGCATGCGGACCATGCCACTGAGCGGCCTCGGTGGAGCTCCCTACGGGCCACGAAACGTCGTGAGGGGTGTGCCGGAAACATGGGTGGTGGGGATGCATATGGCGGACCCTGCCACTAGGGGCCTTCGGTGGAGCTCCCTGTGGGACACGAAACGTGTGAGGGGTGTGCGAAATGGGGGTGGGAGGCATGCGGACCCGCCACTGGGGCCTTCGCTGGAGCTCCCTATGGGGCCACGAAACGTGTGAGGGGTGTGCCGAAATGGGTGCGGGGGGCGCATGGGAGCGCAGCCACTGGGGCCTTCGGTGGAGCTCCCTATGGGGCCACGAAACGTGTGAGGGGTGTGCCGAAATGGGTGGTGGGGAGGCATGCGGACCCTGCCACTTGGGCCTTCGGTGGAGCTCCCTATGGGGCCACGAAACGTGTGAGGGGTGTGCCGAAATCGGTGGTGGTGATGATGATGATGATGATGATGATGATGATGATGATGATGATGATGATGATGATGATGATGATGATGATGATGATGATGATGGTGATGATGATGATGATGTGATGATGATATGATGATGATTGAGATGATGAGATGTTGAGATGATGATGATGAATGATGATGGTTGATTGGTGATGGTGATGGTGATTGATGATGATGATGATGGTGATGGTGATGATGATGATTATGATGATGATGAAGGATGAGGATGATGATGATGATGATGATGATGATGATGATGATGATGATGATGATGATGATGATGATGATGATGATGATGATGATGATGATGATGATGATGATGATGATGATGGGAGGAGGGAGGGGGGAGAGGAGGAGGAGGTGAGGAACGCGGGGCGCCGTCTCTTCAAAACAAGGACCCAACACCACAGGATGGTTGGGAAAAACACACGGGGGCCCCCGCGGGAGGACCTGCGGGAGACCATCCGGGAGAGCACTGAGCGAGACCACGCGGGAGAGCACGCGGGAGGCCCTGCTGCACCGGGGGACAGCGCGCGCGAGACCCAACGGGAGACCCAACGGGAGAGCACGCGGGCGACCACACGAGAGGCCATACCTACGGGAGCCCGCAGACCACGCGGAAGAGCCCACGGAACCATATGCAGTTGTGAGTAATGCTGGTGTGAGTACCGTCTTCGGTGGATCTCCCTATGGGGCCACGAACCGTTTGAGGGGTGTGCCGAAATGGGTGTGGGGGCGGCATGCGAACGTTGCCACTGGAGCCTTCGGTGGAGCTCCTTATGGGGCCACGAAACGTGTGAGGGGTGCACCGAAGTGGGTGTGGGGGCGGCATGCGAACGCAGCCACTGGGGCCTTCGGTGGAGCTCCCTGTGGGGCCACGAAACGTGTGAGGGGTGTGCCGAAATTGGTGTGGGGGCGGCATGCGAACGCAGCCACTGGGGCCTTCGGTGGAGCTCCCTATGGTGTCACGAAACGTGTGAGGGGTGTGCCGAAATGGGTGTGGGGGCGCATGCGAACCCAGTCACTGGGGCCTTCAGTGGAAATCCCCATGGGGCCACGAAACGTGTGAGGGATGTGCCGAAATGGGTGTTGGGGAGGCATACGAACCAGGCCACTGGGGCCTTCGGTGGAGCTCCCTATGGGGCCACGAAACGTGTGAGGGGTGTGTGCCGAAATGGGTGGTGGGGAGGCATGCGAACCCTGCCACTGGGGCCTTCGGTGGAGCTCCCTATGGGGCCACGAAACGTGTGAGGGGTGTGCCGAGATGGGTGGTGGAGAGGCATGCGAACCCTGCCACTGGGGCCTTCGGTGGAGCTCCCTATGGGGCCACGAAACGTGTGAGGGGTGTGCCGAAATGGGTGGTGGGGAGGCATGCGGACCCTGCCACTGGGTCCTTCGGTGGAGCTCCTTATGGGGCCACGAAACGTGTGAGGCGGTGCCGAAATGGGTGTGGGAGGGGCAATTGCGGCCCTGCCACTGGGGCTCGGTGGAGCGACCTAGGGCCACGAAAACGTGTGAGGGCGTGTGGCCGAACATTTGCAATCCGAAAGGGTGGGGGGAGGCATTGCGGACCCTTGCCCACTGGGGCCTTCGGTGGAGCTCCCTATGGGGCCACGAAACGTGTGAAGGGTGTGCCGAAATGGGTGGTGGGGAGGCATGCGGACCCTGCCACTGGGGCCTTCGGTGGAGCTCCCTATGGGGCCACGAAACGTGTGAGGGGTGTGCCGATATGGGTGGTGGGGAGAGAGGCAGGCATTGGCTGACCTGCCACTGGGGGCCTTCGGTGGAGCTCCCTATGGGGCCACGAAACGTGTGAGGGGTGTTCCGAAATGGGTGTGCGGGACGCATGCGGACGGCAGCACTGGGGCCTTCGGTGGAGCTCCCTATGGGGCCACGAAACGTGTGAGGGGTGTGCCGAAATGGGTGGTGGGGAGGCATGCGAACCCTGCCACTGGGACCTTCGGTGGAGCTCCCTACGGGGCCACGAAACGTGTGAGGGGTGTGCCGAAATCGGTGGTGATGATGATGATGATGATGATGATGATGATGATGATGATGATGATGATGATGATGATGATGATGATGATGATGATGATGATGATGATGATGATGATGATGATGATGATGATGATGATGTTGATGATGATGATGATGATGATGGGAGGAGGGAGGGGGGGATGAGGAGGAGGAGGTGAGGAACGCGGGGCGCCGTCTCTTCAAAACGAGGACCCAATACCACAGGATGGTTGGGAAATAGTCCCCATATTTTCCTATATCTTCTGGGTTTCTGTCTTCCCCCCACTTCCCATATTTTCCCAGATTTTCTGGGGAATCGACGATTAATTGTGTCTGTTTTTTTGTTCCCTCCTGATACAAGCTGGGAGGCATGCAGAGCCTAAGGATGCCCTCCAAGACTAATCACGGTTGTTCTGAACCCTCGCGCCAGCTGGGCAGCGAGAAATAGCGGGTCCTGCGCAAGCGACCTCACGCCATGGCGAGCCGCCCACGTGGCGCACCACCCTGGGAACGAGGGCGCGAAAGCGCGACCTCACGCTGGGAGCTGCCGCGCGAAGGTCGGCGCAGTCGACCCCGCTCTTCTGCGCTGCTCCGCTGTAGAAACGAGGCGTTGACCTAAGGAGCCCTAAATACGGAACGAGGCCCCATTTTTCCACAAGTTAAGCTTCGATTTCCCATCGAAAACATAAGGAAAACCTGCGGCAAGCTGTGAAACAATTAAGGAACGCGGAGCCCCTCCCCAACGAAAAGGGTTCCTTCTTCAGCGCCCCGACTGTAGAACGCTCCTGAGCCACCTCAAATGCAGAACTGGCACAGCGGCGGAGCTCGCCGCAGGCAGCTGAAAATCTTAAGCCCATCGCCGATCTATCGGCAGTGCACCGCCGATTACAACTCGATGTTCCCCTCCCTCTTTTTTCCAAGAGACGTAAGACTCGGGTTCGGGGAACTCGTTTTTGCCTGATGGGTCATCATGACAATGACGAGACCCGGACTGAAATTTGACGCGAGCTCCCGCTGCAGACACCCCACGAACGACAACTGGACCGTCGAAAAA
>CAUYUJ010008961.1:13293-30793 GCA_963575745.1 Prorocentrum cordatum
CCTCGGGGCCCCTCGGCCTCGTGAGGGGTGTCCTGGAGGCCGTGGGGGCCTCCCCTTGCAGATCCTGGGGGGGGCACCCTGGGCCAGGAGCACTTCCAGTCGCGCCCGCCGGGTGTGCGCGCGAGGCGCCCCCGCCTCGCCCCAGAGGCCGTGCCGCTGCCGATCGACGACGCCCCCCATCTTTTTCGGCGGCGAGCCAGGGGTGGAAGTGAGATCAGAGGAAGACAATAACTACCTGCCAGACCACCCCAGCCCAACCCGAATCCCGAATTTCGGGTTTGGGGGTGTACGGGTTCCGCATGTGCGTTTCCAATGCGCTCCAAGGCAAAGTGAAGCATCCGAATTGGGTTGGGTTGGTTTGGTGGGTGGTGGTGAGACAAGGTACCGATATCGCCCCCAAGAGGCGCTAAAAAAACTGCTACACGGGAGCCCCCCGATAATCCTCCGAAGAGACACCCAGAAGCATCCGTGAGGACTCTGACCCACAACCGCAGCAGCGCGGACCAGCTGCGCCGCATGGTGCACGAACGCGCACGCAAATGCCGATGACGGCACAATACTGTGTACCGATACCGCTACCCCACCCTCGTTTTCCCCCTTTTGGGCTTCCTGGGTGGCAACCGTCGCCATAGCTGAATTCGCCTCGAAATTCTGATCATAACGTTTCCCCATGAAGGGGAGCAGGCCTTCTCAAAGGCGGCCTGGCTTCTCGGAAGTCCTCGCGCCCTCTGAGAAGACTTAGAGATTCTCGGAGGCCATCGCGCCTTCTGAGAAGACTTGGGAAACCTCTCAGGGGGGACTGGAATGGTAACCAGCCTCGAACGTATCCCTGTCCCTAAGATGGGCGAGCAAAAAGCGAGGACAGTCTTAGGGATAGGCCCTCATAAACTGAGGGAATCCTTAAGATCGGCATCGAGGTGAGGTGATGTCAAACATAGGGATAGGGATATGTTTCAAACTGGTAAAATTCGGGGATGGACAGACCCCCCTTTAGTAAAACGTGGTTTAGTGCAAACGACCCGAGGCCCAAATCTGGCGGGCGCAAGCCTGGAAAATAACGGCCACGGCGCCATCTCGAGAACCGAAAACGGACAATTCGCTAATCGACGTGTCACTGATGGGGGTTCTGTCCACCCCCGAAAAATGGGAGGGGGGGAACATCGACCTGGAATCGACGATGCCTCGCCGACGGAGCGGCGACAGGCCCCGCTGGCGAAGCCGCACGTGCCTGGGCGGGCGGAGGCCATCGGGCCCCTGCTGCCGCTCGATGGGCCGTTGGGGGGTCGATGCGTCCCCCCCGCCCTGTGCCTATCCCCCCCGGAAGGGGGGAGGAGGAGGAGGAGGAGGAGGAGGAGGAGGAGAGGAGGAGGAGGAGGGAGAGGAGGAGGAGGAGGAGGAGGCAAGGGAGGGGGGGAGGAGGAGAGGCGGAGAGGAGGAGGAGGAGGAGGGAGGAGGAGGAGGAGGAGGAGGAGGAGGAGGAGGGGAGGAGGGAGGAGGAGGAGGAGGAGGAGGAGTTAGGGGGAGGAGGAGGAGGAGGAGGGGAGGAGGAGGAGGAGGAGGAGGAGGAGGAGGAGGAGGAGGAGGGAGGAGGAGGGGAGGAGGAGGGGGCGGATGGGGAGGAGGGAGGAGGAGGAGGAGGAGAGGAGGAGGAAGGAGGGAGGAGGAGGATGAGAGAGGAGGAGGAGGAGGAGGAGAGGAGGAGGAGGAGGAGAGGAGGAGGAGGAGGAGGGGGAGGAGGAGGAGGAGGAGGAGGAGGAGGAGGAGGGAGGAGAGGAGGAGAGAGGAGGAGGATGAGGGGGAGGAGGAGGAGGGGCCCTGCCTCCTCCTCCTTCCTCCTCCTCCCCCTCTCGCTGCCCCATGAAGGGGAGCAAGCCTCCTCCGTGGCGGCCCGGCTCCTCGGAGGCCCTCGCGCCTCCCGAGGAGACTCCGGAGAAAACCTCCCTCCCCGCGAGGCCAGAAGCCCTCCGGGCCTCCTGCGAAGGCCCGGGCCCTGTCGCTTCCCCCCGGGGCTCGCCGCTGGCTCTTGGCCGCCCCTGCAGAGCCCCTGAGAAACCTCTCCGCGAGGCCAAGAGGCCCTCCGGGCCTCCTGCGAAGGCCCGGGCCCTGTCGCTTCCCCCCGGGGCTCGCCGCTGGCTCTTGGCCGCCCCTGCAGAGCCCCTGAGAAGCCTCTCCTCGAGGCCGGAGGCCCTCCGGGCCTCCTGCGAAGGCCCGGGCCCTGTCGCTTCCCCCTGGGGCTCGCCGCATGCTCTTGGCCGCCCCGGAAATAGAAGAAGGAGCGCCATAAACATCGACTTTTGGCGCTCCGCGCGGATTCCTGGGATCTGCGCTGGACCCCCCCCCCCTGGCGCGCGGAGCGCGCCAGGGGCGGCGCCGGAGGCGCCGCCAGGGGGCCCCAGGGCGGATCCGAGAAATCCGCGCGGAGCGCCAAAAGTTTATGTTTATGACGCTTTTCCTTCTTCGATGAAAGCAGCACTCGCAGCGCCCTCCCTCACACGCCGGTGTTCATCATCAGACAGATGTTGTCCCCCTCGGTCGTGGGCGTCGGGGCAAGGGCAGAGGCGCGGGGGTCAGCGAGGACTGAAGGCGGCGGAACCTCGAGAGCAGAGAAGGCGGCAAACATCCAGAGCGGAGCGGGAGGGTGACGACGACGACGACGACGACGACGACGACGACGACGACGAAAACGAGGACGAGGACGAAGACGACGAGGAGGACGAGGACTTGGACGACGACGACGACGACGACGACGACGACGACGACGACGACGAAAACGAGGACGAAGACGACGACGACGACGCCGACGACGACGAAAACGACGAAAACGAGGACGAAGACGAAGACGAAGACGAAGACGACGAGGACGAGGACGGGGACGGGGACGAGGAAGCCAAAGACAGAACGTCGTGGGACTTCAGCTGGCCACCTCATCAATACTCGCTGGGCCCGTACTGTTAGGCCACCGACATAAACATTCGGAGGTCCCCGCGGACCTCCGAAAGATCATAGGTTTGCCGACTCCTGTTCTTCGACATTCGGCGACTGAACGGGCTCGACGCTCACCACGGTAACGGAGCCCAGCCCATTCACTCGTCCTCGAATGAGGACCTCATGGAAACATTAGTCCGATTTTGGAGGGAATCCGGCGCGGAGTTGCGCGTATCGGCACAATCTAGTTGCTCCAGCTGCTTCTCTTTTCCCTCCTGCCGTCGTCTTGGGCCCTGAGCCCACCACTGCAGTCCGCCACCGGCGCGACCAGAACCGAATCGCGACGCGCCGCCGAGAAGCAGATGGTTTCCTTTGTTTTCTGACATTGTTCAGGCCTGTGTATGACACCGTTCGTGCCTATGTCTTCCTCTGATCTTCCCCCGCCTGGTGAAGCATCCCATCTAGACCGTCTAGGCTGGATCTGCTCTCGGGCTCGCTCCTGGAGTACGCTGCACCGCAAGGGCCGTAAAAAAACGACCAGCCGAGCTTGCGACAAGTCTCTGCGGCGCATCTGTTCAGCACAAACTCGATTCAGCTCGGGTTCACCGCTGTGCATGCCGAGTGGAGGAAAAACAAGCAACGACCAATACAATCATCAGAGCATGCTCGGTGCTGACAGGCGTCGAGTGCCCCAGCAGCCCGCTCGCCGCAACCAGTACCCATCTGTCTGACATGACGCGCGACGAAGATCACGAGGAGGCGCCCAGGGTGCGGTATAGCACAAATAGTGGCACTCCTCTCGCGCCTTCCTCTCGCTGCTCAACCACTCCTCCTCCTCTTCCTCCTCCTCCCCCTCCTCCTCCTCCTTCTCCTCCTCCTCCTCCTCCTTCATCCGCCTCCTCCACCCTTCCTCTTCCCCCCCCCACTCCTCCTCCTCCTCCTCCTCTTCCTCCTCCTCCTCCTCCACCTCCTCCTCCTCCTCCTCCTCCACCTCCTACCCCCCTCCCGCTCGTTTGCAACTTCGTCGTCTTTAGGGACGGCGGCACCGGCCGTAAGGCCTTCGCAATATTGGCGCTCCTCTCGCGCTTGCCCGACCTCGGAGCGCAACGCCCCAACGATGGGCGCAGCGACCCAACCACGGCCGCCACCCCACGAGCGCCACGCATGGGCGCGCTCGCGGTGACAGTCACCGTCCCGGACGAGGCCAGCCCGGGCGGTGAACCCAACGCAGCAGGCGCCCAAGCTCGTGCGGCCAGGGTGCTCCTCAAGGCCTGCCGTGACCCAGTGGACTCGCCGAGGCAAGGCGCCGGGCGCGTCGAAACTGGGCGAACTTGGAGAAACCAAAAGGCACCTATAATGCTCCTCCCTGGACCTTTCCCGGGGAGCGTCCTGCCCAGAATGTCAAGGCGAACTCAGCGGTGGCGACCAGGGCCTACCATCAGGCCCAAGAAGGGGAAAAACGACCTCCTCCTCCTCCTCCTCCTCCTACTCCTCCTCCTCCTCCTCCTCCTCCTCCTCCTCCTCCTCCTCCTCCTCCCCACGTGGTGGCGAGGCGGATTCATCCGCCCATGTCCTTGCACCCCTGCACCCTCTTTCCTCCTCCTTCTTCCTCCTCCCTCCTCCTCCTCCCTCCCTCCCTCCTCCTCCTCTCCTCCTCCTCCTCCTCCTCCTCGTCCTCTTCCTCCTCCCCACCCTCCTCCTCCTTCCCTCCGCCACTCCCTCTCCTTCCCTCCCTCCCTCCTCCAACTCGCCCGTGCCGCCTTCAGGAGGATCCGGCCGATGGCGCGCCTGGTCTTCTTCTTGACCTCGCGAGCGTGCGCGGGTCGGTGGGGAAGAGGGAGGAAGACAGAGCAGGGGAGGTGCGAAGGAAGGGCAAATGCCAGGGGGGGAGTGCTGGCCAAACAGGCACGGAGCATCTGGACCTACCCGCGCGCCCCCCGGGCCGCCTCGGGCGGACAGGCCAATGCTGCGACACTGCACTTGCGCAAGTGCTAGTCTGTTTGGATGCAGGGCGAGCGTCTGAAACGGCCAACGGTTGTGTTCCAAATCCCTCTGTTCAGAAGGGGCGCCCGCATGCCCGTGCTCTCCATCGAGGAAAACGTTCCAGCACTCTTCTGATCGGGAAAAGGGGGAAGGGGGGATCGGATCGGAGCGCGCGCCCTGGCGGCGCCCACCGAGGCACTGAGGGGTGGCGCCAGAGGGGGGCTTCCAAGATGCAGGGGAGTGGCGCTGAGTAGGCAGGGACCGTCTTGGAAGGGCCCAGGGGCTTCTGAGAAGCTGTATCAGAAGCTGGCCGAGTGTCTAAGAATTCCAAGATGGCGGGGAGGGGCTCTGAGTAGGCAGGGGCCGTCTTGGAAGGACCCAGGGGCTTCTGAGAAGCTGTATTGGAAGCTGGCCGAGTGTCTAAGAACCCCCGATGCCTTCTTGGAAGACCCGCCGCCTTCTTCGGGGATGGACAGAACCCCCTTTAGCAAAACGTGGTCTAGCCGCGGCGACGGCTCGAGAACCGAAAACGGAAAACGGACAATTCGCTAATCGACGTGTCAGAGTGGGGGGTCTGTCCACCCGCCACCTTCTTGGAAACCCAACCCCCTCGCGCAAACCCTGTGTGGGCGCCGGCACGCGCCGCGCCGGCATCGGTCGAAGCACAGGGTCTGAGTGCAGCAGATTCGTGTCGTCCTGACAGCCTCCTCCTCCTCCTCCTCCTCCTCCTCCTCCTCCTCATCATCATCATCATCATCATCATCATCATCATCATCATCATCATCATCATCATCATCATCATCATCATCATCATCATCATCATCATCATCATCATCAGCATCATCATCATCATCATCATCATCCTCATCAACCTCATCATCCTCATCATCCTCATCATCATCATCATCATCAGCAGCATCATCAGCATAATCATCAACAACAACAACATCATCATCATCATCATCATCATCATCAGCAGCAGCAGCAGCAGCATCAGCATCAGCATCATATCATCATCATCATCATCATCATCATCATCACCACCACCACGATCATCATCATCATCATCATCATCATCATCATCATCATCATCATCATCATCATCATCATCGTCATCGTCATCATCATCATCATCATAATCATCATCATCATCAGCAGCAACAACATCATCATCATCATCATCATCATCATCATCATCATCATCATCATCATCATCATCATCATCGTCAGCATCATCATCATCAGCATCATCAGCATCATTAGCATCATCATCATCATCACCATCATCATGATCCTCTTCTTATTCTCAATTCACTTCTAAGGAATCATATGAATGATGATATTAGTGTTGTTCGTAGCATTGTTCATTAGTAGTGTCAGTAATAGTATTAGTAATATGATTGGTGTTCATCGTGTTGTTATAGTTTCCGTGTTCGTATGTTTAGTGTTATTGTTGTTAGCATTTGTAGAAATAGCATTACGAATATTCCGAGTTTCTTCTGAATAATATTAGCAAAATGATGCTCCTTATTATTCCCATTATTGTATTTAAGAGTTGTCGTCTTCGTCCTATTATTCTCCTTCTTACCAATATCATTTCTCCTCCTCCTCCTCCGCTTCCTCCTCCTCCTCCTCCTCTGCTCGAACTTCTCATCCCGAGCTGAGACGATGAGGCACCTCCTCCTGCTGTCGAGCATTTATGCGTGCGGAGCAAGCCGACAACGTGCGTGGCCCCCTCAGACCCTCGTCTGAACTCTGGCAGATACGTGCTGAGATCAGGCTTCGTTGAAGAATGAAAAAAACGACCCTACCCTGGGTTACAAGTGCGTGGTCAGTAAACCTCCTGCAAGCTCCCACAGGCCAGAGAGCCGCCAGGACGCCGCGCGGCACGCACGATACGCAGGGTTTACCCTGTCAGCCCACAGGAGGTTCAGCGCACAGCGCCTCATAAACCAGGGTAGGGGCGTTTTTTACGCCCTTGATTCATGTGCTTCGCACGCGACTCCAAAAGAATGAGAACCACAGCCGTCAGCAGGAACGCGTCAGGATGCCCGAGACCGAGCCACTAGTTCCCCTTGGCCCTCGGGAGGTGCTCCTCGGGATGCGCCCCAGAGTTTCACCTCCCACCGAACGGGGAGGAGCAGCGCCTGCAGCAGCAGGAGTGCGAGGAGCGGGAGGAGCAGGAGGGCCAGGGGGAACGCGAAGGATCGGATCGGCCTTCCACGAAAGCGAGGTGCACGACCTCGACAGCCGGGGGGGGTGTGAAAACTACTGAGTATCACAGCCCACGAACGCGAAGGAGGGGGAAGGAGGAGCGGGTAGACAGCAATGTGGAAGGACTCGGATCCAGAGAGGTGGCCCGCGCTGGGGCCGGAGCGTCACCCTGAACGGCGGGAGCAGAGCACCCGATCACAAGAGGAGGCGCGCGCTGCAGCGGGAGCACCGCGTTGGAACACCGAAAACCCTCCCATTGCAACAAACATGCCTCTACGTTAATGCTAGCCAGCGTAACCCCCACGCAGTAAACCTGATCGGACAAGAACGGGAAGCGCCGCCTTAGTCTGATGGGCGTGTTGGGCGAAGAGAAAAAGGAAGGCGAGGGCAACGAGGAGTCGATGACGAGGACGACGTGGCGAACGTGAGGATAGCGAGGAGGAGCATGAGGGCAACGAGGAGGAAGAGAAGCACAAGGACGAGGACGAAGAGAACGAGGGCGAGTACGAGGAGGAATGCGGAGGGCGACGACGACGAAGACGACGACGACGACGACGATGCTAGCCAGCGTAACCCCCACACAGGAAATCCGACACCGTGCCGCTGGGCAGGGAGTGGGCGTGTCGTCACTGAGCCTCAGCAGAAGCAGAAGCAGAAGCAGAAGCAGAAAGTCCTGGCATAGAATGGCCCGCGAGGGGCAGGACAAATAATATATCATATGCTACGCGCGCGCCGCCCACTGTGCAAACTCAGAAGCGCGGCTCTCCCACTGAGCCTCAGCCCTCGCTCCTGAGGAATCGTCGACGGGGACCGGGCCCAAACTTCAAATCTCCCGGGGCTGGCCGCAGTTCCCAGCAGGCTTTTGAAGGATTTTGGCTTCCTCGCCTTTTTCGGCCTCCTGGCACTCCAAGGCGGCCCAGGAGGCCTCTGGGAGCTCCCCGAGACGGCCAGAGAGGCCCGCAAGGGAGCCCCCAGGGGGACCCCAAGACGGCCCAAGAGGCGCCCAGGGAGCACGAACGGAAAGCTTGAGCCTTCCGCCCCAAGAGGCCCCCAGGGGGTCCCAAGGTGCGCCCAAGACGCCCCAAGACGCCCCCAAGAAGCCCCCACGAGGCCCCAGGAGGCCCCAAAAAGGTCCACAAACGAGGCCCCAGGAGGCCCCAAAACGGCCCCCGAGAGGCCTGAAAAATGCCTCCAATTTGGACAACCGAAATGAGTTCAGTAGGGGCCCGACCACAAGAAACCTTTCACAAGAACCCTGAGCCCCAGGACGTCCATCGATTTTGGTGGGGGAACGTCACGCTTTCCACAGCAGAACCATAGAATCTCAAGAACCCCAGGGCATCCTGGAAGCAAGCAGGGTGTCTCTTGGCATGGGTCTCCACTGTACGGAAGAAGCGGGCACGATGCCCAACAACAGATGTTGTCCAAAACCTTCAGCGGCCGCGGTTGGGCAGGCGGCCTTCTGCCTCAGATGGACAACGTCCATGGCGGCGCGGACAGCGAGTCCTGTTCGAAATGAACAGAAACTGCTGTTGGGCATCGTACCGATTCTTTCCGTACCAATTTCGATCGTCCCGACCCAAAAGGCAACCCGAGAGGCCACGAGATCGCTTCATACCCACACGCCAGGCACGGTGGCGGGATGGGCTGAAGGCCACTAGATCCGCCGCCCCCTGTTGGCTTGCCACAGGGGCGCCTGGTGTGCTAGGCCCTAATTACCGCCGCGTGGAGGAGAGGAGGGCGCTCACGCAGGAGGAGGGGGAGGAGGAGGAGGAGGAGGAGGAGGAGGAGGAGGAGGAGGAGGAGGAGGAAGAGGAGGAGGAGGAGGAGGAGGAGGAGGAGGAGGAGACCGCCAGGTTTGGGTTCTCTTTCCAAAAGAACTCCTCCTGGGGCTTCGGCCCCGCGCGCCGGCCGCCCCGAAGGCCGCACTGTCCGCCGACTAAAAAATTGGCCAATCGCCTCCAAGACAGCCCAGATGGCACGAGATGGCCCCCAGGTCCGCCGATGATGCTCCAAAAGGGCCTCCAAGGCGACCCAAGAGAGCCGAAGATGCCTCCAAGGTCCGCCCAAGAAGCCTCCAAGACGGCCCAAGAGGCCAGGCCTCCAAGACGGCTCAAGACGCCTCAGAGAGGTCCTCCAGGAGGGCCCGAAGAGGCCAAAATTATTGATCTTCCTGAGAATGATTTTAGGCGCTTGCTCCTTTTAACCCGTCCGACGGTCCAAGACGGCCCAAGAGGCCAGCAAGATCGCCTCAAGATGACCCCGAAGGCCTCCAAGATGGCTCCAGGACGGCCCAAGAGGCCTCCAAGACGGCCCCAAGAGGGTCCCAAGACAGCCCAAGAGGCCTCCAAGACGGCCCATGAGGCCTCCAAGACGCCAAAAAGACTGCCTCGAAGCGCACCAAGAGGGCCCTGAGTCGGTTCAGATAGGCATCCAAGACGGCGTCCGAAGCGTCATACTGGCCAGGAACGCCCTAAGACGGTCAAAGCGGCCCCGAACAAGCCCCAAAAGGCTCCAAAAGGCCAAAGGAGGCCTCCAAGAGGCCCCCAGGAAGCTCCGAGGATACACCAAGTGGCCCAAGAGGCTTCCGAGAGGCGTTTTCTTGTGTGTTTCCTCCTCCTCCTCCTCCTCCTCCTCCTCCTCCTCCTCCTCCTCCTCCTCCTCCTCTTCTTCTCTCCTCCTCCTCCTCCTCCTCCTCCTCCCTCCTCCTCCTCCTCCTCCTCCTCCTCCTCCTCCTCCTCTCCCCCCCATCCTCCTCCTCTCTCCTCCTCCTCCTCCTCCTCCTCCTCCTCTCCTCCTCCTCCTCCTCCTCCTCCTCTGCTCCCTCCTCCTCCTCCTCCTCCTCCTCCTCTCCTCCTCCTCCTCCTCCTCCCTCCTCCTCCTCCTCCTCCTCCTCCTCTCCTCCTCCTCCTCCTCCTCCTCCTCCTCCTCCTCCTCCTCCTCCTCCTCCTCCTCCTCCTCCTCTTGCTCCTCTCCCTTTTCATTTGTATCATCAGTTTCCTCTTCCCCACGTGTTCCCCGAAAGGCTTCAATGACAGCTGGGGGGACACACGGCCCCACAACTTTAGCGCAACGTTCGGCCACATGGGGGCTTCCAAAAAAGCAAGGGGCAGCGCTGATTCGCCGTAGGCGTCTTCACTATGATGGCAGTGTGGATGTGCAGTATATGTGAAGCAAGATGCGTGGTGCAAGCTATGTGGTGCAAGCTATGCAGTGCAAACTATGTACTGTACATCGCTTGACGGATTTGAAATTGTCAGCCCCATTGCTCGCACAACCATCCCACCTACCCACCCGCAACTTGGCTTGCAATACACATGCGGAAGCGATTGCGATGAGTGCTTGGTGTTGGCTGGTGCATCTCTGCGGCCACACTAGCCCGCGCATGCTCGCCCGCGCAGCAGCCAGCGAGTTTGGCGCGACCGACGCGAACGCGGTGACGCTGACCGCTCGGCACACCCAGTGGGCACTTCAGTGCGAGTCGGCGATTTGGGCGGGCGCGGTATCATGGCAACGTCGACAACGTTAGACACGAAGATGATTGTAGCGATGCTCGTGACGATGCTGACACGACGGGGCAGCCAGTGACGGCGAGGATGCTGATCACGCCGACGACGATGACGGCGTCTTCGCGTCGGTGGAGTTCGAAATGCGCGCGCGGCAGACGCGCGAGAGTGGCCCGCATTGTATTCTTTGAAACGGATCGTGCCACCCCAGCATGCGCGCAAGGGCGCTCGCACGATTTCGACATGCGCGCGCGAAGCCCATTTGGCAGAATGTGGTGAAAATGTTAAGAGACAAAACAAACTCTTGGTTGTCTTAAGAATTCGCAAGAACGCGCGCGCACGTTTTTTGAAAATCCGTGTTGCGAACCCCTGTTGTTTTGTATGTTGTTGGGACACTCGATCTTGAAACCCTTCCGACACCGAAGGTTTTTGAAGGATTTCGGCATGCGCGAACGACGACGCGGGCGTGTGCATTTCGTCCCATTTCTTGCAAGGGATTCTTCAAATCTTACAATATTTGATAAACGCGTGCGCGCGCATAGTAGTTTTTTGCCAGGGAACCGAGGGGGACCGATACCGGTTTGGCTGGGATGGTATGAGTGTACAAGTAGGATGGACATTGGGTCAGAATCTGATGTGTTTTGCGTAGGTTCCCGGGGAATCGACAAGTCCGGGGGGGAGGTGGTAGAACCTATTTCTTTTCAGAAAGAGAATATATGTGGTGCAGGGTCGGCGGACCCCCCAAGCGCGGTGGGCGGCAACGAGGCGGCAACGGGCGGCGACGCGGCGAAACCTCGACGCACCCCCAAATGGGAGGCAACGACGTGGCAACGAAGCGGCAACGAGGCGGCAGCGGGCAGCGACGCGGCGAAACCCAGACGGACCCCCCAAACGGGCGTCAACTCCTGGCGGGACACAAACAACGACGCGGCGAAACCTCAACGGACCCCCCAAGTGGGCGGCCACAAGCGGCGACGAAAAACCTCGGCGGACCCACCCCAAATGGGCGGCAACGAGGCGGGCAACGGGCGGCGTCTCCGCAAAAGACCCCCCAAGTGTGCGGCAACGAGGTTGCAACGAGGCGGGCAATGGGCGGCGGCGCGGCGAAACCCCGACGGACCCCCCCAAGTGGGCGGCAACGAGGCGGCAACGAGGCGGCAACGAGGCGGCAACGAGGCGGCAACGAGGCGGGCAACTGGCGGCGGCGCGGCAAACCCCCGACGGACGCCCCCCCCCCCCAAGTGGGCGGCAACGAGGCGGCACGAGGCGGCAACGGGCGGCGACGGTGTGAAACCCGGACGGGATACCCAAAGCGGGCGGCAACGAGGCGGGCAGCGGGCGGCGACGCGGCGAAGCTCCGAGGCACCCACCCCAAAGGGGCGGCAACGAAGGCAGCAGCGGGCGGCGGCGCGGCGAAACCTCGACGGCCCCCCGCCAAGTGTGCGGCAACGAGGCGACAACTACGCGGCAACGGGCGGCGACGCGGCGAAACCTCGACGGACCACCAAATGGGCAGCAACGAGGCGGCAACCAGGCGGGCAACGGGAGGCGACGCGGCGAAACCCCGACGCGCCCACCCCCAAAGTGGGGGGCAACGAAGACGGCAACGAGGCGGGCAGCGGGCGGCGGCGCGGCGAAGCCTCGACGGACACCCCGAGTGGGCGGCAACGAGGTGGCAACGGGCGGCGACGCGGCGAAGGACCTCCCAAGTGGACGGCGACGAGGCGGGCAACGGCCGGCGGCGCGGCGAAACCTCGACGGGCCCCTCAAGCTGGCGGCAACGCGGCGGCAACGAGGCGGCAGTGGGCAGCGACGCGGCGAAGCCCCGACTGGCCCCCCAAATGGGCGGCAACGAGGTAGGAGACGGGCGGCGACGCGGCGAAACCCCGACGGACCCCCGCCAAGTGGGCGGCAACGAGGCGGCACGAGGCGGGCAACGGGCGGCGACGCGGCGAAACCTCGACGGACCCCCCCAAGTGGGCGGCAACGAGGCGGCAACGAGCCGGCAACGGGCAGTGAAACGGCGAAACCTCGAAAGACCCCCCAAATGGGCGGCAACGAACTGTTTGAGATACAATCAAAAACCCTAATAAGGACGCGCGGTAAGGACACAAGACCCTTGGAAGCCGAAGTTGGGATTTTGGGGGCGGCGGACGTCGAAAACCTCAAGGACGCAAGAGCAAGGAAGAGCAAGGACGCAAGGGTACCCTGAGCAAAGTCGCGCGCCCTTATTAGGGTTTTTGACTGTAATGCGTGAAAGAACAACGGTCCCTAACACAGCGAGAAGAGCTGGATTTCACACCCGTGCAGGCTCCCAGGATGTTAATACTGCCTCGTTTTGCCTCCATTCGAACCGCCCGTCGGGCCCCAAAGGCACTCTTCAGCCGCCACAAGGTGGCAAGACAGCACGTCTTATTGACGGAATGAGCCTCATTGATCTGACAAGCAGCTAGCTGATACGATGGCCTCCCTGTGGCTGCCACTGCGGCGAACACATTCTGGTGTGTGCAGGCCAGCACAGGTGGCCAGCCGTGTGATTGTGCTCCCGCGCGGAGGTAGAGGGCCAGCCGCGGAGACTCATTGACGCCGCCATCCTCCCCACGAGTAGAGAGGGGGCGCTTGCACCTCGCGCGGTGCAGGGGCCGCCCTGGTCCTGCCGTGGCCGTCGGGGCGCAGGGGGGGCCAAGGCGCAAGCTTTACGCCCACACCGATCCTGGACTGGCCCATCCTGGGCCCGGGGTCGGCGTCATGTGGTCCGAAGTTCAGAATGAGAGAGCGCGCCCTGCGTAGGCTCCCACGGGGGGGGGGGGGGGATCCCCCCTGAGCTGCCCCCCGCCCCCCCCCCCCCTTGGGCCTCCCGTGCTGGAAGCCCCCCCCTCCTCTTCCACGCCCGTCGAAAACAGCTCCCCCCCCTTTCGCGCTACGGAAGCACCCCCCCCAACCCAACTTTCGAAAAGAGGGGGGGGCTACATCCCCACCCCCCCCCTAGACCTTCCCTGCCGGAAGCCCCCCAACCCCTCCTTATGGTTCCTCCCCGTCGGAAGCCCCCCACCCCATCCGTTCGCGTTCCGGAAGGCATCCCCCCCCCCTCCCCTTTTCAAAAGGGGGTGGCTCAGCCACCCCCTCCCTTTTGGAAAGGGGGTGAGGGCTTGGTGGCACCCCCCCGCCCTTTTTGGCTAAAGGAAGGAGCGCCGAAGACCAAAAGGGCGCCGAAAACCAAAGGGCCACAGAAAACCGCAAATGTGCGAAAACCGAAGGCGCGCCGAAAACAAAAAGAACGCCGAAAGCCGAAAGGACGCCGAAAACCGAAGGTGTGATCAAAACCAAGGGCGCCAAAAACCAAAGGGGCGCCGAAAACCAACGATGCGCCAAAAACCAAGACGGCACCGAAAAAGAAAGGGGGGCGCCGATGACCAAAAGGGCGTCGAAAACCAAAAGGCGAGAAAAACCGAAGGCGCGCCGAAAGTCGAAGGGCGCCGAAAACCAAAGAGGCGCCGAAAACCAAAAATGGGCCGAAAACCAAAATGCGCCGAAAACCAAAAGAACGCCCAACACCAAAGGGGCGCCGAAAACCAAAAGAGTCCTGAAAACCAAAGCAGCGCCGAAAACCAAGAGGGCGCCGAAAACCAAAGCAGCGCCGAAGCCAAAGGGGAGCCGAAGACTAATAGGTCGCCGACAACGAAAGGTCGCCAATCACCAAGAAGGCACCGAAAACTAAAACGGTGCCGAAAACCAAAAGGGAGCGCCGAGCACCCATAGGGCACCGAAGGCCAGAGCGGCGCCGAAGCACAAAAAGAAGCTCCGAGAACCACAAGGGCGGCGAGAATCAGAGGAGCGACGAAGACCGAAGGGGCGCCGAAAACCAAACGGCGCCGAAAACCAAGGGGGCGCAGAGACCCAAAAGGAGGACGAAACTCCCCAAAAAACAAAAAAACAAAAAAAAAAAAAAAAAAAAAAAAAAAAAAAAAAAAAAAAAAAAAACATAAATAAAAAAGGGGTCCGAAAACCAAGGATACGCCGGAAACAAGAAGAGCGCCGAGAGCCAAAAGGGCACCGAAAACCAAAGGGGCGGCGCAAACCAAGAGGGCGCCGAAAACCAAAGGGGCGCCGAACATCCAAGGGGCGCCGAAAATCAAAACGAGCGCCGCAAACCGAAGGGGCGCAGCAAACCCAAGGGGCGCCGAAAACCAACGATGCGCCGAAAACCAAAAGGGCGCCGAAAAACCAAGGAGACGCCGATAACCAAAAGGGTCGAAAACCAAAGAACGCCAAAAACCGAAGGCGCGCCGAAAGTCGAAGGGCGCCGAAAACCAAAGAGGCACCGAAAACCAAGAGGGTGCCGAAAACCACAAGAGCCCCGAAAACCAGGGCAGCCCCGAAAACCAAAAGGGCGCCGAAAACCAAGGGCACCGAAAACCAAAGGGGCGCCAGAACCCAACAGGGCGCCGAAAACCAACGATGCGCCGAAAACCAGCGGGGCGCAGAAGACCAAAACGGACGCCGAAAACCACAGGAGCGCCGAAGACCAACGGGGCGCCGAAGACCAGTGGCGCCGAAAACCAAAGAAACGCCGAAAACCACGAGCACGCCGTAAACCAAAGATGCGCCAAAAACGAAAAGGAACATTAGTTTCGAACCCCCCCTTCTGTCAGGGCCATCCAGCTGGAAAAGCCAACAGAAAGAGGGGACAGGGGGTAGCTTCGGAAGCCCCCCCCCTTTGGAAAGGGGAGCCGGGGCTGACCCCGGGCCCCAAAAAGGGGAGGGGGGTAGCTTCCAAGTTCCAAGCCCCCACTCTTTTTAGCCAGGGCCCCCAGGCTACAAAATCCAAACAGAAGGAGGGGGGGTAGCTTAGGAAGCCCCCCCCGTCCTTTGAAAGGGGAACCCGGACTAACCTTGGGCTCTGGAAAAGAAGGGGGGTAGCTTGAACGCCCGCCCCCTTTGGCTAGGGCAGCCCTTGCTCTGCAATGCCCACAAAAGGAAGGGAGGGGAAGGGTAGCTTCGGAAGCCACACCCCCCTTTTCCAAGGGGGGGTAGCTTCAAACCGGGGCCACCCTTTTATCGAGAAGTGTGCCACGAGCGCGCTTTTTCAAAGCTTTGCGCCCCCCCTATGGAGATCCTTCGGCGCCCCCCCCCCCTGCGCGATGGGCCCCCCCTCCCTGTGGGCGCGGCGTGGTGGAACTCCGCCCCCATGTGGGCCTAAAGCGGTGGGGGGTGTCCGTGCCCTCCCCCCTTCCCTGTGGACGTGCGGCGGTGCTGCGGTGTCGTCGTCGTCGTCGTCGTCGTCGTCGTCGTCGTCGTCGTCGTCGTCGTCGTCGTCGTCGTCGTCGTCGTCGTCGTCGTCGTCGTCGTCGTCGTCGTCGTCGTCGTCGTCGTCGCCGTCGCCGCCGCCGCCGCCGCCGCCGCCGCCGCCGCCGTCGCCGTCGTCGTCGTCGTCCTTCCTGGGGTGTCGGCGCCGCCGCCGCCGCAGCGGCCGCCGAAGGCCTCGGCCTTCCGGGCCCCAGGCGGCCTCGAGGCCCCGCCGGAGCCGCGGGCCCCGCCCGGCGCGGGCCCGGGGGCCCAGCGGCAATCCCGCCGCGGGGGCGGGGGGGAGGCCACGGCGGCGCGGCGTGAAGGGGGCGCGGGGGGCGGCGCCGCGGGCGCAGGGCCGGCCTGGATCTCCTCCGCGTCGTCGACTACGAGGTTCATGTACTCGTCAAAACCCAGGATCCGCCCTGCGGGGGACGGGGGCTGCGACGCGTCCAGCTCTGCGCACTGGGGGGGGGGGCAGCAGAGGAGAGGGCGGAGGGAGGGGGAAGGCGGAGGAAGGGGGAAGGCGGAGGCGGGAGGGGGGGAAGGGACGGGGGAGGCGAGGAATGAGAGGAGGCGTCCGCCGGCCCCCGCTTGCCGGGGGTGGAAAGGCGTGCGGAACATGTGGTTGTCCCCCTCCCCCTTTCCCGTTCCCCTGGGGTCCAGAATGCTATTCTAGGGGGGGGGGCTTGTCGACAGCTCTGGAGACTCCTCCTCCTCCTCCTCCTCCTCCTCCTCCTCCTCCTCCTCCTCCTCCTCCTCATCATCATCATCATCATCATCATCATCATCATCATCATCATCATCATCATCATCATCCTCATCCTCATCCTCATCCTCATCCTCATCCTCATCCTCATCCTCATCCTCATCCTCATCCTCATCATCATCCTCATCCTCATCCTCATCCTCATCCTCATCCTCATCCTCATCCTCATCCTCATCCTCCTCCACCTCCTCCTCCTCGTCCTCCATCCTCCCTCCTTGATGTTCATTCCCTCTCCCCCCGAACGAGAAGGCGCACGCTCGAACTCGAGAACACCAATGCCAAGTCGCATTTCCCCTGCCCTTGCGGCTGCCCGATTCCGAATTCTTGTTTCTTCCGCATGGGGCTTACATGGGGTCTCTGTGCCTAGAGGTCCCATGAAGCCTTCATGGGGCACCTTAGGGGCACCGAGCGGCCCTGATTGGACTGCAAGAGGCCCATAGGGGGCTTTCAACAGAAATTAACCTGGTGAAAGACCCAAATTTACGCAATTATGAATACCGCATTTGTGAGTGTATCGTTTGCGGTGGAGCTCCCTATGGATCCACGAAGCGTGTGAGGGGTGTGCCGAATCGGGTGTAGGGGACACATGTGGACACCGCCACTGGGGCCTCCAGTAGAGCTCCCTACAGGGCCACGAAACGTGCGAGGGGTGTGCCGACATGGGTGGCGGGGACGCATGTGAACACCGCCATTGGGGCCTTCGGTGGAGCTCCCTGATGAGACGAAACGTGTAAGGGGTGTGCCAACATGCTGGGAAGGACAAGGAGGATGAGCAGGAGGGGATAACGAGAAGGAAGGAATGCGGGCCGCTGTCCCT
>CAUYUJ010008962.1:0-5000 GCA_963575745.1 Prorocentrum cordatum
CAGCATCAGTATCAGCATCATCATCATCATCATCATCATCATCATCATCATCATCATCATCATCATCATCATCATCATCATCATTACCAGCATCATCGTCATCGTCGTCATCAGCATCACCAGCATCAGCATCAGCATTGTCGCTATCACATCATCAGCATCAGCAGCATCGTCATAAACAGCATCATCATCACCATCACCACCACCACACTCACCATCATCATAATATTCGTCGTCATCACCATCAGCACCACCATTACCATCAGAATCATCATCATCGTCATCATCCTCAACATCATCATCACCGTCATCATCATTATCATCATCAACATCATCATCCGCATACGCGTCCGCATCCGCATCCTAATCCTCTTCGCCATCCTCATAATCATCTTGATTACCAGTAGGATTGTGCCACCTCAATATGGTCGTCGTCGTCGTTGTCATCATCCGTACAGTCATCATCAGCATCATCATCATCATCCTCACGAGCGTCACCTCGAATACCATGACACCGAACAATACTCAGCAAATGATTATTGCGCCGCCGCCGCCGTTGCCGCCTTCGCAAAGGAAGTGGGGAGAGGGGGGAGGAGAAAGAAGAGGAGCAGGATCGGGGATCTTCTGACCCGGGTCAATCCAGAGCCGGGCCAGTCAGGCCTTGCAGAATCCTGCAAGATCCTGCAAGATCCTGCACACATACCTGGGTCAATGCGAAGGATCCTGCAAGGTCCTGCGAGATCCTGCACCCAAACCCGGGTCAATGCGACCCTGGCCCTGCAAGATCCTGTAAAATCCCGCGCTCTGGCTGACCCCCGATTGCATTGACCCACGTTTCAAGGCTCCCGAGAGGAGAAGCACGGGGCGAACCGGGGGGCCCGCAGAGATAATTGCCAGCCAAGGGCTTTTTGGGGGGGGTGCAGGACGAAAAGCCTCCTGAGGTCAGCATCAACAGCATCGCATGGAATTCTCACACACGGGATTTGGCCTCAGCTACTCCCGCTGCAACTGGGGTCTCGTGTTAGGATCGGCGCTTTGTTCACATCGTTCAAAAATGGCGCCCTCGCCCCAACCCGGGCCACAACTTTTGGGGCCCGAGTGTCTCCTCGTCGTGGCCGCCCCGCTCCTGTCCCCTCCCCCGCCATCCCCTGGTCATCTTGCCCCTCCCGCTTCTCCCACTCCAGCTCCTGCTGCTCCTGCTGCTGCTGCCACTCCGCATATTCTTCCTCCTTCCTCACCCCTGGCTCCTGTTCATCTTCTTGTTCACCCGCCACCTTCTCAGCCAATGTACGCAGCTCCCCTTTCCTCCGACTGCGCATGACGCGATGGGATCACCATCATCATTATCGTCATCATCGTCATCATTATCCTCATGGCCATCACAATCGTCGTCATCATCACCATCATCAACAGTATAATCAGCATCATAATCATCATCACCATCAGCAACATCGTCAGCATCATAGAATCATCATCATCATCATCATCATCATCATCATCATCATCATCATCATAATCATCATCAGCAGCAGCAGCAGCAGCATCAACAACATCGTCATCATCATCAACATCATCATCAGCATCGTCACCACCATCATCATCATCATCATCATCATCATCATCATCATCAGCAGCAGCAGCAGCAGCAGCAGCAGCAGCAGCAGCATCAGCATCATCATCACCATCACCACCACCGTCACCATCACCATCGTCGTCGTCATCGTCACCACCATCACCACAGTCATTGTCATCACCACTATCACCACCACCGCCACCATCATCGTCATCGTCATTACCACCATCATCTCTTGCCTGCCGCACCACGGCCGCCTCGGGCTCCGCCGCCGGCGCGGCTGCCTCGAGGGAGGGGCGCGCTCTCTGCTCAAGAGGGGGGGCGGCCGATGCGGGCGCGGCGTCTGCGCCAACGGCCCCGGGAGCGGATCGGATCGACTCGGCAAAGACCCCCTCGCGTCGCGAAACAAGCACGGCGGAGGATCTCGTGCCACACTCGGCCCCCCGGGGGCCGTCGCAGGGCCCCGAGACCGTCAGAGAACGACTCGGAGTAGAACGCCAGTCCCGGGGAACGGGTTGAAACCACTCTGGGTCGACGTCGTGCAAACATCGTGGCGTCGGGAGTCTCGAAGGAGGGAGGGGGGGGGCTCCTCTGACTGGAGACCGCGGTATGCCACAGCTTGACGCGCAGAGGCGCCGGGTGCGCGCAGGCTGGCCTGGCGCCCCACGTGCCAGAACGTGCGAGCGCCTTCCGCTCCCGTCGCGGCCAACCGCCACTCCAGGAGGGGGACGAGGACGAGGGGCAGGAGGCGGGCGAGGGGGAGGGAGGAGTGAGGTTGGAGGAGGGGGGGGAGGAGGCGATGGTGGGCAAAGGCGCGCGACGCAGGTCGGCCTCGGTGAAGTACTGGGGTCACCACCGCGGGCCCAGGTCGCAGGCCGCCTCTCCCCGCGGAAGGGCCTACGTGCACGGGAAATCTCAAGCAGCTATCCCCCAACAGAGGACACCCACTGCTGGACATTTGAAAGAAGATCGCGACGACGTCGCGCGAGGAGAGGGGGGGAGGGAGGAGGCAAGAGGAAGGAGGAGCACTGCGGAGCGCTGGGTCCGAGGCAGCGCGCAGGAGGTGCGGGAAGCTCTTCCAGCACCGTGCCCGGCGCGACCTCTCGCGGCCAGACGCCATGGGCCAGCACCCGGGAGAAAACCACGGGCACCTCTGGCCCAAAGCAACAAAACAAAAACAGCAAAAATGAGCCACCGAGACGCCCATGGCGCGCGCGCGCTCCATGCCGCAACCGAAGCAGGGCAAGGTCGCTCAGCCAGGCGGGGGACCGGGCGGAAGGCTTAAACAAGGAGGAAGAAGCAAGGAACCAGGAAGACGGAAGGAGGAGTAGGACGAGGAGGACGAAGGAATAGGACGAGGAGCGAAGTCAGAAAGAGCAACGGAAGGAGGAAGGACCAGCGCTCTGACTGCAGCAAGACGTAGACGATGGCGTACAACGGGTCAGCACGGCTTACCTTCAAGCGAGGTCGGCTGGCTCTGGCTGCTCCTCCAGTTCCCTGACAATCTGAGCCAGTGAGATGGGAGGTTTCAAAACAATGGGCGCTTAGGCGGAATCCTTCGGATGCCTTCTCTCTCTAGCACGTGGTCGTTGCAACATGCGTCCGTTATTGAGGGGGCGATCTGGGCACTTTTGAAAGCCTCGGGCTCCCTATGAGAAACAACCGCACGTCTGCAGAGTATGATACTCTACGACGGGGCATCCACCCCGCCCCGCATATCCGAAGAAAAATGGAGAACGGCCCTTGGGATTGGCCAGCAGCTCAGAGCGGTGGGCACAGAAGCCTGGGCAGTGCTCCTTGGCTCTGTGTGCTATGCTAGCTTCGCTGCCACAGCGCTGCCTGCCTGCATGCAGCACAGAGCCATCCCTTGCCCCATCCGTGCTACCCGTGGGCCCTCCTGGTCCAGATCTCGTCACCAGGAGCCAGAGGTCCTCCTCCTCCTCCTCCTCCTCCTCCTCCTCCTCCTCCTCCTTTTCCTCCTCCTCCTCCTCCTCCTCCTCCTCCTCCTCCTCCTCCTCCTCCTGCCCCTGCTCCTGCTCCTCCACCTGCTCCTCCTCCTCTCCCTCCCTCCCTCCCTCCCTCCCTCCCTCCCTCCCTCCCTGCCTGCCTGCCTGCCTGCCTCCCTGCCTCCCTGCCTCCCTGCCTCCCTGCCTCCCTGCTCCTCCTCCTCCTCCTCCTCCTCCTCCTCCTCCTCCTCCTCCTCCTCCTCCTCCTCCTCCTGCTCCTGCTCCTGCTCCTGCGATTCCTCCTCCCTCCTCCCCCTCTCGGGGCACGACGTCTTACCGTGCTCTCTAGTCCACTGCCTACTCCTCTGGGCATCGTTCTAGTCCACTGCTCTTCAGTCCACCCTTATTTTTAGTCCATCTTTTACCAGGGCAACTCCTCTGGGCATCGTTTCTGGAGGAGCTGGTCGGGCTACGCGTCACGTCTAGCCCGGGTTTCCGCCCACCGCAGCCCCCCACGGCCGGGACCTGGGCCCCCACCGGCCGCTCTCTACCCGCCCCAGAGGCGGGTATCGGGCTGCTCCCTGCGAGTTTCGACCCGGGGCATCGGGATGGAGCTGGGGATGAGGACAGGGATAGGTTAAACGGTACTGAGAGGCATAAACATAAACGGTCAACTCGTGCGATAAGGATGCGTGATGATGATGCGAGGGCCTCGGAGGCCGACTTCGAGGCCTTTCGGGAGGGGGCGCGGCCAACGAGAGTGGCCACGGATGGACCGAAGGGGCAAGGATAGGGGAGCAAAAAGTGACACAAACATAACAACTCGGAGGTCCGCGCGGAATTCTCGGATCGGCGCTGGGGCTCCCCGGCGGCGCCTCCGGCGCCGCCCCTGGCGCGCTCCGCGCGCCAGGGAAGGGAAATCCAGCGCCGATCCGAGAAATCCGCGCGGACCTCCGAGTTTGTACGTTTGTGTGACTTTTTGTTCCCCTAAAGCATGCAAGGGTACCCTAGGGAAGACTGCCCATCCTTACCGTCCAGGTTGACTGCAACTTCGGAGGTCCGCGCGGATCCCCTGCATCTTGAGCAGGGACCGACCGTCCCGGCATTCCTATAGCCCTACCACGAAATGTTCTTAGAATCCAAAAAATGTTCTAAGAACAAAAACAGTGTTCTTAGAGCATCAACCCGATGTTAAACCAAGACAGTCCCAGCCAGAAATGTTCTAAGAACATCTCGTGGAAACGACACAAGGTTCTTAGAACATTGTTTGGCAGGGCTATAGTAAAACAGGGCTAGGATCGGGATAAATCGATCCAGAGCGTTCCGGAGCGCTCTCAGAGCGTTCCGGAACGCTCTGGAGCGGCCACGGCGCCCAATACATCCTCCAAACCCGCCGATTCTCAGAGATTTCGAGTTATCCCGATCCGATTTTGTCCCGATCTTCGCGTCGTTTTGTGTAGGCGAGCCGGGACGCTTCGCCA
>CAUYUJ010008962.1:7500-37025 GCA_963575745.1 Prorocentrum cordatum
AGAATTATCGTCATCATCAGCAGCAGCATCATCGTCGTTATCAGCATCATCATCATCACCATCATCATCATACTTTTCATCGTAATCCTCCTCATCCTGGTCATCATCCACATCCTCATCCTCATCCTCATCCTCACCCGCTGCCTCATCCTCATCCTCATCCGCATCCGCATCCTCATCCCTATCTCTCATCCATCAGCCTCATCCTCATTGCCATCCTCATCTTCACCAGTATCATCACAATCGTCATCATCAGCAGCAGCGTCATCAGTAACATCAGCACCATCATCAGCATCACCATCGTCATCAGCATCATCTTCATAATCTTCATCACCATACTCGTCAGCATCATCAGCATCATCGTTGCCATCATCATCAGCATTGTCATCATCATCATCATCATCATCATCACCATCATCACCTTCATCATCATCATCATGAGCATCATCATCATAAGTATCATCACCACCATCTCTTTCCCCCATCGCTCCTCCTGATGCTCCCCACCCTTCTCCTCCTCGAGCTCTAGCTCCAGGGAAAAGGAGAAGCGACACCGCCACCACCAGAGCCCAGGGGGACCCTCCAGGTGGTATGGAGCCCCCCGTATCCCGCTTGAGACATCCCCGATCCTCAGCTCGGGGAGGCATCGTGGGACCTCCGCGCTGGAGATGGCTACGGTGGAGGTGTCGCTCTGCTTTCCTCCGAATCCTCGCCCTCCTCCTCCACGAAGCGGAGAGAAGACCATCAGAGGAGTCACGGCGGGCTCTGGCAAGATCTGGCGAGCTCAGAGGGGGAGAGGTCACTCGGCCCCCGGCGCGATGTGGAGGAACGAGAAGGCAGGGAGGGAAGAATTGGGCACGCACGGAAAAGATGCACAATGCCCCATCGCATCGCTCACTTGGAGCCCCGAAACGGGGCGGCGACAGACCGTGCGGTGACCTCGAGAGCCCCCGAGACGTCACCGCACGGCCCGTCAGCGCACGGTGTTGGGACCTCGGAGGCCCCAGCCTCAAAGGGCCCTGGGACACACAAATAAATACACACACACACACACAAATAACAGGATTCCCCACATTCTCCCATATTTTTGGGGCTGTCGTCGTCTCCCCCCCACTTTCCATATTTTCCCAGATTTTCTTGGGAATCGACGATCCATTGTGCCTGTGTGTGTGATTTTCCCCTCCGGACAACCGCCCGAAGCGCCCTCCGGAGAACGGCCCGCGTCCCGAGACCGTGCGGCGGCCCCGACTCCCCCCCCGCCTCACCGCGCGGCGTGACCACCGCCCCGTCTGGGGGCCCCCGACAATTGTATACCGCTTCGAGCGATCCCTGGGGATGACCTGCGGGAGGAGGAGGAGGAGGCGGAGGAGGAGGCGGAGGAGGAGGGGGAAGTAGGAGGAGGAGGAGGAGGAGGCGGAGGAGGAGGAGGAGGGGGAAGTAGGAGGAGGAGGGGGAAGGAGGCGGAGGAGGAGGAGGAGGCGGAGGAGGAGGCGGAGGAAGAGGCGGGAGGAGGAGGGGGTGGAAGCAGGAGGCGGAGGAGGCGGAGGGGGAGGCGGAGGAGGAGGCGGAGGAGGAGGGGGAAGGAGGCGGAGGAGGAGGAGGCGGAGGAGGAGGCGGAGGAGGAGGGGGTGGAAGCAGGAGGAGGAGGGGAAGGAGAAAAGCTCTGGCTGGCGGCCGCGGTAGGTCGCCATCCGTCGAAGGCACGAGGCGGGATGCCCGGGGAGCACCAGCACACCCTGGGCCCAGCGGCCGCGGCAGGCCGGGTGTGCGAGGCGGGTCGGAAGCCTCTTTCCTTAAATCTGACATCTTCGACCTGTCGGGGGATGGGGCCCAGGGGGGAGTCCTTTTCCTCCTCCTTCTCCTCCTCCTTCTCCTCCTTATCTCCTTGCCTCCTCCTCCCCTCCTCCTCCTCCCCTCCTCCTCTCCTCCTCCTCTCCTCCTCCTCCTCCTCCTCCTCCCTCCTCCTCCTCCTCCTCCTCCTCCTCCTCCTCCTCCCCCTCCTCCTCCTCCTCCTCCTTCTCTCCCTCCTTCTCCTGATCTCCTCCTCCTCCCTCCTCCTCCTCCTCCTCCTCCTTCCTCCTCCTCCTCCTCCTCTCTCCTCCTCCTCCTCCTCCTCCTCCTCCTCCTCCTCCTCCTCCTCCTCCTCCTCCTCCTCCTCCTCCTCCCCCTCCTGGTCGTCGTCGATGTCTTTCAAGGCCGGCGGCACCAGCCGTCAGGCCTTCACAATCTAACAACCTCGACCTGTCGGGTGGGGGGCAGCAAATATCATGCAAAGCTGGCAGCGGCCGCTGTTGGGCAGGCGGTTGTCCGCAAGTGGACAGCGACCGCGTCGGCAGCGACAGCAGACGCTAGTCGAGGTGGACGCGAACCGCTCTCGGTCTTCGCCCCAATTCGTAGAAGAACAAACACCAGCAAAAAACTTCAGAAACATCGACTCTCGAAGGTCTGCGCAGATTTCTTGGATCTGCGCTGGACCCCGCTCCCTGGCGCGCGGAGCGTGCCAGGGGCGGCGCCCTGGGGCGCCGCCAGGGGGGTCCAGCGCAGATCTCGGAAATCTGATCGCAGCTCCGAACAGTTAGGTCTACGTCGTCGTCTCTTATTCGTTAACTGCTGCCGACCTTCGTCGCCACCATTTCCGTCTCTACGTCGGGCCCTCCGATCCACATGGGGGGTGGACAGTATGTGCAGGAGACGACTCCCCTGGCCAAGAGAAGGTGGACAGCTTCAAGGCGGGCAAGGTAGAAAGTGGACAAGCTCAAGGGCGTCTGGGCCCTCGGATTCCCCGACCTTCGATCCTGTCCAAGGCTGACAGGAACTGCTGCCGGCCTGAGTCCTCACCTGACCAGCCACGACCAGGAGAGCTGAACCTCCACTAGGGGGCCACATGCGAACCCTACCCCTACCCCTACCCCCCCACGACTTCCGAGGGGGAGGGTGGGTATCACTTCGTTCGGGAGCTCCCGAGCGAAGTAAACCCCACCCTCCCCATCAGGAATCGTGGGGGGCAGGGGTAGGGTTCGCATGTGGCCCCATATCCACGCCCAGCTGGGAGAGCACATCGCACCGACGATCTCCCGAGAGGGGACCGAAGCCCACGGGCCCCCCAGGGGGGGGGGAGCAGGACTGCGCCCCCCCCCCCATTGCGACTGTTATTGCACGCTGCACGGACTGCGACCCTCGAATCGACGACGCCTTTCGAGTGAAAGCAGACTCAGGCGAGGAACATCGAATCGACGACGCCGTTCGAGTGAAAGCAGACTCGGGCGAGGCCGCCTGGCAACACCCGGTCGAGGAGGCAGGCGAGCGGTGCGGCCGATCGGGCCACCCTTGCCCAGGGTGCGCCGACGAGGGGGATGTCAGGACAAGGGCGGGAGCGCATCCTGGCCCGAGGCATGTGCGCGGACGGGGGGCGGGGGCCAAGGAACGCGATGGAAGAAGAAGGGGGCGCCAGGAAATCTGGGAGATGCCATGGTCCCCAGCCATGATGTCCACACAAACACACAACCCCAACCATCGACGCCCTATGGCTTCCAGGTCATAACTCAGGCCTCTGGCGGCCGTTCGGGGGCGATTCTCGCATCCAGCGGGGAGCTCTCGACGAGGCACACCTGGTGGAGAGCATTCAGAGGCGAGAAAGCCTCCAAGAACCAACGGAAGCGTCCCATCCCCCTCCCCTCGGCAACAGAAAAAATACCTAAACTCTCTAGTCCTTGGGCGCTCCCGATTTCCGCCCCCGTGCCAGCTTCCCGAAGGCCGATCAGGGTGCTGGTGCGCCATTGTGAGGTTCCCGCAAGACTGAAGCTGCTGGAATGGAAGGGGCCCCGACGTCCGAACACCACAGGAGACGCAATGAAGCTTGCAAGCGCCGTCCATCCGAGATCCTCTTCCTCCTCTTCCTCTTCCTCCTACTCCTCCTACTCCTCCTTCCTCCTTCCTCCTTCCTCCTTCCTCCTTCCTCCTTCCTCCTTCCTCCTTCCTCCTTCCTCCTTTCTCCTTCCTCCTTCCTCCCTCCTCCCTCCCTCCTCCGTCCTCCCTCCCCCCTCCTCCCTCCTCCTCCTTCCTCCTTCCTCCTCCCTCCTCCTCCTCCTCCCTCCCTCCTCCTCCTCCTCCTCCTCCTCCTCCTCCTCCTCCGCCTCCGCCTCCGCTCCGCCTCCGCCTCCGCCTCCGCCTCCGCCTGCGCCTCCGCCTCCGCCGCCTCCGCCTCTCCGCCTCCGCCTCCGCCTCCGCCTCCGCCTCCGCCTCCTCCTCCTCCTCCTCCTCCTCCTCCTCCTCCTCCTCCCCCTCCTCCTCCTCCTCCTCCTCCTCCTCCTCCTCCTCCTCCTCCTCCTCCTCCGCCTCCGCAGCCATTTCCCGCCCGAGGGCGCCTGGCCGCCGGGGCGCGCTGCGGGCGTTGAGGCGGCAAACTTGAAAATGACCCCGCCGCCGCGAGCCAGGGGTGTAGATGTGGGGGGAGTGTGACTCGAAAGAGGTGGACCACGGCGATGGGCTGGATGTGTCGTCGGTCAAAACTGCTGTGGGAGGCGGAGGTGGACATGGCGCAGCCGTCAGTCCACCAGGTGGACATGCACGCGGAGTCCGCCCAGTACATCGGGCCCGAGCTCTTATGTGAGAAATCGTAAACAGGACCGCATTTGCCGTCGTTTGGGAAGGAAGGCGCCGAGGTCATTACGCATGTATTCTCGGTGTTCTGGCTTACCCCATTCCACGACACAAGTTCATGGTGAGGGCCGTTTACGGCAATCTTGCAGCGAGGATGACATCATTCTTTATTGTGCTCTTTGCCTTCATGTGTCGTTTGTTCCATGGGAGTGGTAAGTCCTCCCGTCGCTTTGGGTTGGTGCTAACTCCGAAAAGAACAAAAGAATGAGGCGAAAAGCAACAGGAGGAGGTTTGGGGTGAACCGAGAAACCCCTGTTTCGGAATGGGTGCTTGGCCCGCTGTATCTCGAAGGCGCGTCAGTGGCCAAGGTGGTGCTGCTGGGATGGAGCGCCCCAACGAGAATGCTAGAGCACCCTGTGCAGCAGAGCAGCCGCCTGTTGTATAAGAGTGCCCCGTCGTTTGGGCCCCTTTCACGAAAGGCCCCACGGGTGGACAAGGAAATTGCCCAACGAAGTAGTCCTCCGCCTCCGCCTCCGCCACCGCCTCCTCCTCCTCCTCCCCCTCCTCCTCATCCCTCCCCCTCCTCCTCCTCCTTCCTCCTCCGCCTCCTCCACATCAACCTTCTCCTCCACCTCCTCCTCCTCCTCCTCCTCCTCCTCATCCGCAACAGCCTCAGCATCATCATCATCATCATCATCATCATCATCATCATCATCATCATCATCATCATCATCATCATCATCATCATCATCTTCATCCTCCTCCTCCTCATCCTCCTCCTCCTCATCATCATCATCATCATCAGCAGCATCATCATCACACCATCATGTTCATAATCATCATCGTCATCAGCATCGTCATCATCAGCATCATCATCATCATCATCATCATCATCATCATCATCATCATCATCATCATCATTATTATTATCATCATCATCATCATCATCAGCACCACCACCAGCATCAGTATCAGCATCATCATCATCATCAGTATCATCAGCATCATCAGCATCAGCATCATCATCAGCATCATCAGCAGCATCATCAGCACCATCTGAATCCTCAACAACATCATCAGTATCATCAGCATCAGCATATTCATCAGCATCATCGTCAGCAGTATCCTCCTCCATCTCCTCCTCCACATCATCATCATCATCATCATCATCATCATCATCATCATCAGCAGCAGCAGCATCATCATGATCATCATCATCATCATCAGCATCATCAGCATCATCATCATCATCATCATCAGCATCAGCATCATCATCGTCATCATCATCATCAGCATCATCATCACCATCATCATCATCATCATCATCATCATCATCAGCAGCAGCATCATCATCATCATCATCATCATCATCATCAACATCAACATCAACATCAACATCACCATCAGCAGCATCATCATCGGCCGCATCATCATCGGCAGCAGCATCATCATCATCATCATCAGCAGCAGCAGCATCGCCATCATCGTCAGCAGCAGCATCATCAGCATCATCAGCAGCAGCATCATCAGAATCAGCACCAGCATCATCAATATGACCAGCATCAGCATCATCATCAGCATAACCAGCATCAGCATCATCACCATCATCAGCATCGGCATCATCACCAGCATCAGCAGCGGCATCAGCATCACCATCATCAACAGCATCATCAGATTCAGCATCATCATCAGCATCATCAGCATCATCATAATTTGCATCATCACCATCGTCATCATCAGCAGCAGCATCATCATCAGCATCAGCATCATCAGCATCAGCATCAGCAGCAACATAATCAGCATCGGCAGCATCAGCATCGGTATCATCATCAGCAACATCATCATCAGCAGCATCAGCATCGTCATCAGCATCATCAGCATAATCGTCATCAGCATAATCAGCATCAGAATCATCAACATAATCAGCATCATCATCAGCATCATCAGCAGCAACAGTAGCATAATCATCATCAGCATCACCATCAGCATCAGCAGCAGCAGCATTATCATCATCAGCATCAGCATCATCGGCAGCAGCAGCATCATCACCATCATCAGCATCATCAGCATCAACATCATCATCATCATCATCATAATCATCATCATCATCAGCAGCAGCAGCAGTATCACCATTATCGCCATCATCAGCAGCATCATCATCAGCAGCAGCATCATCATCAGCAGCATCAGCAGCATCAGCATCAGCATCATCATCAGCATCAGCATCATCATCAGCATCATCACCATCACCGTCACCATCGCCACCATCCCCCTCCCGAGAGCTCCAACGAGTCGGTCCAGCCCACCCCTCCCGACGGCGCGGGCAGCGCTGTGCCCCCCGCTGACGGCCGGAGGAACCAGTGGGCGGCCGGCGCGGCGGGCGCGGCTGCGGGCGCGGGGGCGGGCTCCTGGGAGTGGGCGCCCCGAGGGGAGGGAGGGAGGGAGGGGAAGGGAGGCCCCAGACATATGTTGCTCCCATCGCACTTAAGGACCACATCCCAGAAATAATCTCGAGCTCCCAGGAAATCGTCGAGAGGGTGTCGAAAGAGTGTCGAAAGAGTGTCTCCCAGGGCCCGACACGTGAAAACCATCGAGTGTTGGGGTGCGCTCGAAGTTCTTTCTGGCGCTCAAGGCTAAAGTAGTTTGGAACATCATAAACCCAGACTCGGCGGCGACCAAAAGAGGGGGGGGTGAGAGGGCCCTGGCCTGCTGATGCCACTGCGCGCTCCTCCACGTCCCTGATCAGGGCAGCTCGCCTGGGCATCGGTTTTGGATGGGCTGGCGGGGTTGAGCGGAGCGTCTAGAATTCAGAGCCCCTTTCTCTTGATAAGAGGATGTATCAGAAACCATACTGAGTGTTTGGAACATGTTAGCTTGTCGGTGGCATCCTGGGGAGGTTTTTGGTCCTGTGAGGGCCCTCTCAGAAGGCGGCGGTGCTTCTCAGAAGCCCTCGCGCCTTCTGAGAAAATATCGGTGTCTTCGGGGAAGGGGTCCTGGGTCAGAATACCACCCTCCCGGGGCCCACTGCCCACCCTCTCACTCCCATTTCCGTCGAGGGCCGAGGCCTGCAGGGTCGGCGGCACCCGCCGTAAGGCCTCAGCAATGTCGGCGTCTCTGGGGAAGGCTCAGAAAACTTCTCGGAAGGCAGAGGGACACCCGAGCCTTCTTAGAAGGTCCGCCCCCTCTCCCTTCCCCCCCGAGGCTGGCCGCCCGCCGATGGACCCCCTCGCGTCGTGAAATGAACACGACGTACGGTCTGCTGCTATATGTTTGGCCCCTGGGAGCCCTCGCCAGGCCCTGGCGCTGTCAAAGAGCGACTCTATGAAAAGCAGCCCTGGGGAATGTGTCGCGACCTCTAGGTGTCGACGGTGTGCAAAACACATGGCGGCGGGGGTCGAGGAGGGGGAGGAGGGGGAAGGAGGGGGGGGAGGAAGAAGAGGAGGAGGAGGCATAAGAAAAATAAGAGGAGGAAGAGGAAGAGGAAGAGGAAGAGGAATAATAATGATAACAAGAAGAAGAAAAAGAAGTGGAGGAGAAGCAGCAGGAGAAGGCAGAGGAGGAGGAGGAGGAGGAGGAGGAAGAGGAGGAGCAGGAGCAGGAGGAGGGTGAGGAGGAGAGGAACCCTGGACACGAATCGCTGCCGCCGCGCCTGCAGCCGAACTAGCGCCATGAGTAACCTCAGGAGACGCTGGGCTGCTGGACGAGGCTACGTCACCTCGACGCCCGGGACGAATCACGAAGCCGAGTGGGCGCGCGAGGATCAGGAAGGGAAGCACGTCCCAGACAAGCGACGTCCTCATTTGGGCAGGACGGCGTCCCTGGAAAAACCCGACCCTTTCCCCAGGACTGGCTGCTCGCCCTGCGTCGTTCTTGGAAGGCCCCGAGGCCCGGCGAGGGCGCCCCGGGGCCGAAAGTAGCCAAAAACCTCCCGCCCCGATTTCTGTCACGATGCGATCGTGTCTGGGGTGGTGAGCCCCACCGACACGACCCCGCCGCCGAGGGCGAACGCGGCCCCGCCGCTCTGAGGGACAGTGATTGGGGGGGGACTGGCATAGGGGGGGATGCATAGACCTGGAATCGGAGATACGTCGCCGATAGATCGGCGATTGGCCTCTGATGGTGAGTCGCACCTTCCTGGACAGGTTGGGGCTGTCGGTCGGCGATCAATGGGCGATTGGGGGTCGATCATCCCCCCCTATGCCTATCCCCCCCCATCGTTGCCCCCAACGCTCGCCGACGGAAGCACACCGGCGCGGGCACGACGGTGCTCCAGCGGCGAGGCGGGGCGCGACGACAGAGCGACACACAATCGGTGCGCGGCTGCCTCGGGAGGCCGCGGGGGGGGGGCCAAAGCAGAAGCGCCCCAGCCAGGCTTTGTAGGGGGGGGGGAGCACTCAAAGTTCCCTCTCGATGATCCTCCTCCTCCTCCTCCTCCTCCTCCTCCTCCTCCTCCTCCTCCTCGTCCTCGTCCTCCTCCTCCTCCTCCTCATCCTCCTCCTCCTCCTCCTCCTCCTCCTCCTCCTCCTCCTCCTCCTCCTCCTCCTCCTCCTCCTCCTCCTCCTCCTCCTCCTCCGCCCACCACCCAAAGGTCACTCTCGAGGACCCTCAAAACGTGCCCTAGCGCCAGCGTGTGCTTGACCACCGAAGCCCTTCCAGTACGACGCAGGCGGTGCAGCGAGGGCCGACACAGGCTGAGTGGGGCTGCACACATTGGGATGACACACGTCCTGAGGATCATCGCCGCTCCGACGCAGGGTCACCCACGCCCGTGGCCGCACGGAGGCGGAGGACTGGGAGGCTCTTTGGTGCGGGGGAGGGGAGGCGCGCCAGCCCGTGTTTGTGTGTGGGGAGCGAACCATGTCTCCTCCTCCTCCTCCTCCCTCCTCCTCTCCTCCCTCCTCCTCTCCTCCCTCCCCTCCCCCCTCTCCCTCCCTCCCTCCAGGGTTGGAAATAGGTTCAAAAACAGCTTTTGAAAATAGCTTTTCCCTATGATTTCACTTCGTAAACCCTAAACCCGAAGCCCGAAACCCTAAACGCCCCGCCCCGCCCAAAGGTCACTTCGAAGAGGGGCCGCCCGTGGCCCACCAGGGGGGGGCAGGAGCCTGCGCTGCCCTTCTGGGAGCGCGTCTGGGGGCGGAAGGCGCGCCAGCCAGCGTTTGGGGGGCGCGGGCGCTGTGGCCCCCCCGCACCACCTAAAGGTCACTCCGACGAGGGGGGCGGGGCCGCGTCAGGGCACGGGAGGGGTGGTGCACGCGAGGGGTGCGGACACGGGCCGTCGGCCAGGCCGGCACGGTCCTGAGCTCCTCCTCCTCCTCCTCCTCCTCCTCCTCCTCCTCCTCCTCCTCCTCCTCCTCCTCCTCCTCCTCCTCCTCCTCCGCCTCATCTTTGGACGCCCGAAATGGGTACGGAAAGAATGGGTACAATGCCCAACAACAAATGTTGTCCCAAACCAACAAAGGCCGCTGTTGGGCAGGCGGCCTTCTGTCTCGAATGGACACAGGCCGCGGCGGCGTGGACAGCGAGTCCTGTTCAAAATGAACAGGATCCGCTGTTGGGCATTGTACTCTTTCTTTCCGTGCCCATTTCGTTCGTGCAGATCCTCCTCCGTACCCTCCGTCTCGCACTCCTCCCTCCCGCGCCCGTGTCCCCCTGGGTGCCGTGAGGCAGCCACCCACGGGGGGGGGAGCCACGAGACGCACTCGGCCCCGGCCCCCGACGACGCCTGGGGTACATAACGCATGCAAGCATAAGGATCGACCGAGAGCCCCTTTTGAAGAGCAAGCGTTCCTTACTCAAGCCGCTCACTGCAGAGGGACGTGCCCGACTTAACCCCGGACGCGGGCGGCCCTCCTGCTGGCGAAGGCAGGCCTCCCAGAGGTCGCCCTCGTCGTTGCCCAGGCTCTCCCAGGCCACCGCGGGCCGCGGCCGCGGCGTGGCCGCGGGGGGCTCCGGCATGGTCGAGCAGCGGTTCTCCTGGGGCGGGGCCGAGGGGCAGAGGAAGGAAACACCACACGAGCATTGAAATCTGCAGGAAACTGGCAAGGGGAAACTGCAGTCAAAACGTGAGTGAAGAGGACGGGTGGCAAGGAAGGACGCAGGACCCCTGGAGGCCGAAAACGGCATTGTTTGAGCGGCGGGAGGGCAGTGAAAACGGCAAAGGAGGGGCCGCAGAGGCAAGGACAGAAGAGCACCCAAGATGAAGGCGCGCGTCCTTACTAGCACGAAAGTCAGCACGGCTGGGGCCTCACGCTGGGCTTGGCGGCCGCGGTCTGCAGGGTGCGCGAGGCGACTCGGAGGCTCCGTCCTGTAAATCTTACAACCCCGACCCGTCGGGTGGGGCGCACAGCAAGTGTCTTGCAACACCGGCTCCGGCCAGTGTTGGACAGGCGTGCTCCCCAAGTGGACGACGCCTGCGGCGGCACCGACAGCACGTCCTGCCCGAGGTGGATGGGCTCAGCCCTCGGCCTTCGCCCCCCTCTCGCAGAAGAAGAGCAACTGCAGAACAGAAACTTTCGGATGTCCGCGCGGGCTTCTTCGATCGGCGCTGGACCCCCCCACTCTCCGACGATCTGGTTCTGATCACACTCTGGACGTCGTCCCTTACTTTCAGCCTCTGGGCCGTCCCTGGCCCCTGGGAATGTCAGGAACTGATCTGGGGCGGAACGCTGCCCTCGGGGAAGTGGTCGAGGCCTCTGGCATCGCGGCTTGCAAAAACATGTCAGCAAATGTCAGGCCTTACGTTGCATCCTCGGGGGACCTGGTCTGTCCGGTCGCGGCCCTATTCGCGTCGAATCCGTGCGGAATCCACGTCGGACTCGTCGGATCCGTGCCGAATCCGCGCCGAATCCGCGCCGAATCCGCGCCAAATCCGCGTCGAAGCCACATCGAGCCCGCGTCGGGTACCAGAGAAGACACCAATTTTGGGGACAGGCGAGGTCCCCCGAAGGTGCAACGTAACAGGTCCTCCTAATTGGAGCGCGAAGCTCGCCAGGGGCGGCACCAGAGGCGCCACCAGAGGGGCTCAACACAGGTCCAAGAGATCCGCGCGGGCCTTCTTGACGTTTGACCTCCTAGAAATCAAGCAAGCAAAAAGCTGATGTGTACTTATGTCTGTTTCCCTGGAAGGGAAGAGATGGTTTATGGTTGTTAATAATATGTCTGTTGATTTACTGTTGACAAAGTCCCACCACACGATATTGTGGAGAAGAAAAAAGGAAAGAGACCGCAAGCCACCAGCAGCAACCGCAGTCTCTCAATCCTGCGCCCCGAACAGTTCCACGCACGTGGGGCGCCTGGCACAATGTATAGGGCCACGACGTCACTTATGATTTATCTATGCTTATGTTGCTCCCATCGTACTTAAAGACATCTCAGAAACAACTTCGAGCACCCGGAAAACCGTCGAAGAAGTGTCGAAAAAAACAGTCGAGAGAGCGTCTCCCAGGGCCCGACACGTGAAAAGCCTCCAGCTTCGGCGCGTTCTTGGTGCTTGAAGCTCTTCTGGCGGCCAGGGCTAAAGCAGGCTGGAACATCATGAGTCGATGTTGCTATCTCGATAAAGGGCAGCAGGAGAGACCGCGGAGCAGGCGAGCGGGAGGTTGGCGAGCGTGCCCCCGGGGGGGCTGCGCAAGCGCATCCGCATCGGCCCGACCCGCGCCTCGATTTAGCTCAGGCGTGTCCCCCTACAGGGGGATTGCTTGGGGAAAAACAACAGCAAAAAACTCAAAAATGGCTCTTTAATGCATATAAATAAAATTGATATTTTATTTACATGAAAACAAAAAAAACGTACCCTGATTAGTTGTGTTTGACTATGTTTGCGTATTCCCTCTGTGGAGAAACAGGCCCGACTTGAGCCTTGATCCAGAATGGATACAGGGTGACGAGGGAGGCGGAAGTGGCCAACGACGGCGCGTGCGAAGGGGAGGTGGATGATAAGCACAACATTCGGCGGTGCGCACAAGGGGGTGGAGGGAGGGGGGAGGGCTTCTTCGAAGGAGGCTGCTTCTTAGAAGGCGCTGGCCTTACATCTATAGATAAGGCCCGCGCCTTCTAAGAAGCAGGGTTGCTTCTAAGAAGCCATCCCCCCTGCCCCCTCCTCCCTCTGCGCGTGGCTGAAACATGGAGGCCCAGGAAGCTCAGGAGGAGAAATACGACGACGAAGAAGCAGACGAGCTGTGCTGACCAGGGCTGGAGCTAAACAATGTGTTTCGTGTTCGTTGTGTGATCGTTTTATTTCGCTCTGTCTGCCTTCTGCCGTCCCTGCACAACGAAATCAAAACGAAAACGGTCAACAAAATCGCCAGAACACCGTTTAGCTCGAGCCGTGTTCGTGACGCAAGCAGTGGAGGTTCTGTCACGAAGGCGAGTCACATACTCTCGACGGGCACGAAAATTTCCACGTAGTCTGGTGAAGTTCCCAGGGTCCTCAATAAATGTTAGGTCGGGCGTGTCCTCCTACAGGCGGGATTCGAGCGAAATGGAAAGATAACCCAACAAAAGATGCAAACAGTCTTGCACAATATACAAAAGTACCCAGGCAATGTTTGAACTATGTTTGAATATTCCTCCTGTAGAGGGACAGGCCCGACTTAACAATCATGCCACAAAAGCTTTCGGGAAAGTCTTCAACATCAGTCGGGCGACCTGTGAAGCCCCGAAGGACAAACTGCGAAATTGCACCGCGGTGCCAACACGTGTGTTGCGATGGCCACAACCTGGTGCACCGTTCGGCCTGACCCTGCCCCATGGATCTGATGGGCTCTGGCTCTGCATCCAGCAAAGTATGGGACGTCAGAATGCGTCAGGCACGCATGGTGTGGAATGTGCGCGCTGTCTGCCTCGTATGGTGAGCCGATCCGCGCCAGCGGATGTTTTTGCGAACGCCGAACCCACTGGTGAGCGCTGTGCGTATGTGAAATACCAAGGGATGGTAATGCCGCCGTAAGACTCCTGGACCGAACCGTATTGAAAAAGAGACATAGCCAACGCCACGCTCTGAAACTGTGCGCGTGCAGTCATATCAGCTCACTCCATGCCGCGTCATGGTATGACATGTCTAACAGAACATATATGTCATCACTCTCATGCTGCAAACTGCATTAAGCTGTCATGTGCAGGCGACGCGTTGCAATTACTCTTGTTCAAACGCCCGGCACATTGCAGAACAGAGGGGCATGAAAAGAGAGAGAGAGAGAGAGTGAGAGCGAGAGGGAGGGAGGGAGGGAGAGAGAGAGGGAGAAAATAATATATTTGTATATAGACGTATACATATATAGACAGAGAGAGAACAGCATCGTCGACAACAAGAACAACAAAACATCAACAGCAACATCAACAATCAACCCCAACAACCAACAACAAACAACAACAGCAAAAACAGCAGCAACACCAACAAGCAGCAACAACGACGATCACAACAGAGGCAACAACAACAACAAAAACAACAAACACAAGAACAACAAAAACAACAAAACCTTAACAACAGTACACATCACAATAACAAACAAAATAAATGCAACAATGCAGCAGCAACAACAAAAACAAACAAAAAAGCAAAAACACCAACAGCTGCAAAAACAACAACAACAACAACAACAACAACAAACACAACAACAACAACAACAACAACAACAACAACAACAACAACAACACATACAACAACCACAACCACAACAATCATTCCCAACAATCAGCAACAACAAACAACAACAGCAACAACAGCAGCAACAGCAGCAACAACAACACCAACTAACAACAACAACAATCAACAACCAACAACCAACAACCAACAACCAACAACAACAACAACAACAACAACCGCAACAACAGCAACATCAAACACAGCAGCAACATCAACAACAGCAGCAGCAGCAACAGCAGCAGCAGCGACAACAACAGCAGCAGCAACAGAAGCAGCAGCAACATCAAACGCAACATCTGCACGCTCTGCTCTGCTCTGCTGACGCCCGGCTCGCCCTGCCTGCGCAAAACTGGGCCGAGAGCGACTGCCTGCGAAGGCGGCAGACCGCGCCTCACCGTGGTCTGGCACCCGCCCACCGCCGCCTGCCCCGGGGTCGCCCAGCAGGCTGGGACAGGGTGCCAAAGGACCTCGCCTTCTCAATCGAAAAAGATAGAGAGAGACAGACAGAGAGAGAGAGAGAGACATTCAGACAGAGAGAGAGAGGGAGACAGGAACAGCAAAACGAGACAGGGAGAGAGAGGGAGAGAGGGAGGGAGAGAGAGAGAGAGAGCTCGCGAGACACACAGAAGGACAGGCGAAAGAGGCCAGCGAGGGCCCAGAATGTGCAGCACGTCTGGGCGTCTAGAACGCAAGTGCAGGCAGCTGGTAAGGGCCAACCACGGAGTTCCTCCCCCTTACGCTCCTCACCATCGTCATCCTCCACCTCCTGCTCATCCTGCCCTTTGTGCCCTCCTGAGACGTGCTCCTCCTCCTCTTTCTCCTCCGCCTCCTCCTCCGCCTCCTCCTACTCCTCGATCCTTGCTCTGTGCTCAATGATCAATGCTCCTTGCTCCTCTTCAAAACTCGCCCTCGCAATCCTCCTCGTCGTCGTTGCCTCGTCTTCTGCAGAGGGGGAGACCGCGAAGGGGCCGTCCTGGCCGCCAAGATCCTCCCAGGTCGGGGCCTCACTGTCCTCGCAGCCCATGTCCTCCCAGCAGACAGGCGTGGCCTCCTGCGCGCGCGAAGTGACGGGGGCGGAAGGGACGGGTGGGAGGGTGGAGAAGAGAGGAGGCATCAGACGGAGGCACGAGGAGAGGAGGAAGAGGAGGAGGGACGAGGAAAGGAGGGACGAGGAGAGGAGGAACGAGGGACGAGGAGGAGAGGAGGGACGAGAAGAGAGTGAAGAACAAATTACCTAAACACCATCCTTCGAAGTTCCGCGCGGAACCCTTGGTCTGCGCTGGGCCCCCCTGGCGGCGCATCCGGCGCAGGCACCGGCGCGCTGCGCGCAAAAAGGTGTGGGGGCCAGCGGTGATTCAAGAAATCCGCGCGGAGCTCCGAAAGTTATGTCCATGCCGTGCTTCCTTGTTCGAATGATGGGGGGGGAGAGGACGAAGAGGAGGAGGAAGAGGAGGACGGCGACGAGGAGGGAGGACAACAAGGGGGGAGAAACGCGGGCAGGGACGGCACAGGAAAAGGAAGGGCGCCGGGAAAGAGGAGCGGTCTCAACGAAGATTTCCCCATGTCGGCGGCGAGCGAGGGGAGGAAGTGAGAAGGAGAAGGCCTTCTCAGAAGGCGGCGGGGCTTCTCAAAAGCCTCCGGCCTTCTGAGACGTTTTCTTTGCCTTCGGGGAAGGCTTAGCGTTAGGTCGAGCATACAGTAATCAAAAAAAACAAAAATATTCAAACATTGTAAAAAAATCGTCCCCTGACAATCTGAACTAATTCTTGATGTTCCTTCTGTAGAGGGACAGGCCCGATTTAAGCTCAGCAGAGGCCTTCCGAGCCTGCCGAGAAGGTCCGCCCCTGCCCTATTTGCCCCCGTGGCTGGCCGCCAGCTATCCTTCTGGAACCCGAACCAAGGACCAAGAAGGCACGACTCGGGAGGAAAGGCCGGTCCTGGAGCGCGTCTTTCACGACTCGGCGAGGACGGCCGTTGCCAGGCATGCTCCACCCTCCTCTCCCCCGGGGCGAAGAGCCAGGAAGAGCCAGTCCCGGAGCGCGTGTCTCACGATTCGCGACGACGGCCGTTGCCAGGGACGCTCCCACCATCGTGCGCCTTCCTCGTCCTCCTCCTCCTCCTCCTCCGCCTCCCCCTCCTCCTCCTCCTCCTCCTCCTCCTCCTCCTCCTCCTCCTCCTCCTCCTCCTCCATCGTGCTCCCTGCTCCTCCTTGTTGTTCTTTCTCCCTTGGCCCTCCGCCCTGTCTGCCTCCTGCTACCCGCCCACTCACCCAAGGGCTCCTCGGTCGTGCGAGGACCGAACGCCACCGGGCAGCCGGTCGGGCACGGCAGGATGCAGGCGGCGGCGTCCTGCCGGAGGCTGGGGCAAGGGCCACAGACGACTCCGTCCCCTGCCCCCTCATTCTCCCCCTCGTGACCCTCTTCCTTCTTCCCTCTCCTCTCTCTCTCCCTCTCCCTCTCCCTCTCCCTCTCTCCCTCTCTCTCTCTCTCTCTCTCTCTCCCTATCTCTGTCTCACTCTCTCTCTCTCTCTCTTTGCGCTAGCCCGTCGTAGCGCAGCGAGAAAGCGTCGAGTTTGATTATGCTTCCCCCTCCTCTTCCTCCTCCTCCTCCTCCTCCTCCTCCTCCTCCTCCTCCGCCTCCTCCCCCTCCTCCTCGTCCTCCTCCTCATCCTCGTCCTCCTCCTCCTCCTCCCCCCCTCATCCTCGTACTCTTCTCCTTATCTTGGTATTGCTCATCTTCATCTTATAAGTGTTATCAGTATTATTATCCTCCTCCTACTCCTCCTCCTCCTCCTCCTGCTTCTCCTCCTGCTCCTCCTCCTCCCTCCCCTCCCTCCTCCTCCTCCTCCTCCTCCTCCTCCTCCTCCTCCTCCTTCTCCTCCTCCTCCTCCTCCTCCTCCTCCGCCTCCGTTTCCGCCTCCGCCTCCGCCTCCGCCTCCGCCTCCGCCTCCGCCTCCTCCTTCTCGTCGTCCTCCTCCTCATCCTTCTCCTCTTCCTCCAGCTACTCCCCCTGTCCTCCTCCCCTTCTTCCTCCTCCTCCTTCTCCTCCTCCTCCTCCTTCTGCGTCCTCGTCGTTCTGCCACTGCGATCGATGCAAAAGCGTAGGAGTACGCCAGCCCAACGGGCCAGAGGCGTGCTGACATCGCCTGCGAGAGATGCAGAACAGGTCCAGCCTGCGAGCGGGAGAACGGTCCCTGGGGATCCCCTGACGAAGAGCACCCCGAGAAGGCCTAGCTCAGAGACGAGAGGAACAAACAGCTGCACAAGCCCTAGATCTTCGAAGGATCGCGCGCGCGCGGGAGTCCTGCATCGGCGCGGGACGCCCCTCCCCCCGGCGCGCGGAGCGCGCCAAGGGGGCGGCGGAGGCCCAGCACCGATCCAAAAGATCCGCGCCGCCCGTCGAAAAGTTGTGCTTACAATAGTACTCCGAGTTTCTTAGTAAGCGTCGGGGGGGCGTCGCCCCCGCCGACAGCCCCAGATCGACCCCCGTCGCGGGCAGCCACCGCGCGCCGAAGGCGCTCCGACCCGCGTCGCGGCGCGACGACGAGGCGAGGTTGACCCCCGTCGGGGGGTACCCCCACACACACACTTATGGAGAAACCCAGAGTACCCATCGGTCGGAAGAAGTAGGCAGAAGCATGAAGTTGGAAGGCGTTGAAAATACGTTGATTGTCCGCCCGGCCCCTAAACAAAACGGAACAGGTGAAGCCACTCGATCCTCCTCTGTAGGATGTCGCTTGAAAGTAGAATGGGACCTGGAAATACAAACTACCTCTTTCAACGACCGATGGGGAGCTCGACAACAAGAAACCTTCCACAGGAAACCCAACCCCGAGACTCCAGGACGTCCAGTGGTTTGAGGTATGGGGACGTCACGCTTTCCATCGCAGAACCATCGAAACCCACGAAACCCAGGCCACCCTGGAGGCGAGCATGGTGCTTCTTGGCATGGGTTTCCACTGTATGCAGTTGTCTCTCTTCGAGAGATGTGCTTCCAGGAGCGCTCCAGGTGACGCAGGGCGCTCCAGAAACCGGCCGAAAGAGGGTGCCAAGGCAGTCCAATCGCGCTCCAAGACGGCCGAAGATGGCCTTAAGACGGCTTAAGATGGGACGCACAAGGACATGCTAATACTATGTGTTCTCCTCTGAGGCGTGCATCCGACCCGAACATATAGTGTACCCATCTTGTAGTCTATCGTTTCACGAGCGGTGTGGCCAGAAAGCGCTCGCCACGACGCATATACTATCAGATTTCTCGGTGCGCGCGTCGCCCCTGGGGGGCGACGCACACATAGAGTATGCTGGAGTGACGCCGATAGGCGGATCCCAAGACGGCCCAAAAGCGCTTCAAGGCAGCCCGAGATCGCCTCAAGCAGCCCAAGGGGCACCCAAGAGGCCCCCAAGGGTGCGCATTGAGGACACCCAAGGAGGCCCCAAGACGTTAAACCCCATAAATGTACCCAAGTTTGTGTCAACGATTCTCGTGTTCTCGCATTTTCGGATTTCCGTCAGCTACAGACGGCCCAAACGGTCTTCAGGATGGCCCCAAGACGGTCCAAGAGGGCCGCAAACTAACCAAGCTGGCCTCCCAAACGGCCTCATGAGGGCCCAGGAGGGCCCCTTGACGGGCCAAGAAGGCCCCAAGAGAGCCTCAGGCTGGCCCAAGCGGGCCTCTGGAGCTCTGAACGGACCGCAGCGCAGCTCCGAGATGCGTGAGTTGGCTGTGCTGAAGGCCAGACTGGCGCAGGACAAGAGTCTGAAAGTGGTAGAGAAAATGATCATGGCCTTGCGAGAACGAATCAGACTACTGGAGCAGGCTCGAGGAGGCAGCAATTCAAGGACTCGGACACTGACAAGCGGGAAGACGTGAGAGTGCTGCTCAACTTCTCCCACTACATGGCTGGCCAACCCTGCCCTTCCCTGCGCAGGAGACTGTCGCCCCGAAGAAGTCAAAAAGAGCTGGACTGCGAGACAAAGGGAAGATCAACGCGACGGCAACTACCAAGGCCAACGTGACGGCAAACACCTCGAACATGGACGGCGAGGATGACCCTTTCGCAGCACCTGGAGGAGGAGGCGGAGATGGCAGGTGTGGTTGCGAGCCAGACAGCGACCACGAATGGACCATCGGTAGGAGCGACGATCACGGCATCAACATCGGTGCCGCAAATACTGGAGCCTGGCGAGCAGCTGCAACAGATGGAATCTTACATCGGATCCAGGCCCAAGGCCAAGCCGTGTCGCCACGAACCCAGCCAGAACGCCACCCAGGAAGGCCTCTGGGCTCGTGGACAGGGCCTGCTCCGGGACCCAGGTGGGGTCCCGAGCGGAGCTGCGCGAGAGGACTTCGCTGCCCCATCGGCCAGCGCCACTGCCAGGCCTGGCGTGCCCGTCGAGGCAAGGCAGCGAGCCCTCTCTGAGTCCCAGGGAGCTTCCCACCGGTCTCCCCGTCGTGGCGAGGGGTTAGGCCACAGCGGACTCAGCGGACATGCGAGGTCGGTGCCAGACGGGCCCCTCACGGCGAGGACGGAGCCAGATGGGACCCACGCGTCAGCCAGCACCAGCGACCAGAGGATCAACGAGACGGAGTCGAGGCCTGTACCTCACGGGCCCCACGACTACACCATTGCGCAGCAGAACGACGCGTCGGAGCTGGGGGAACTCATCGCCGAGATCTTCCTGCGTGCTGCCAGGCATGCCGCCCTGGCATGGCGAGACACTCGTACTCAGGTCCGATCTTGGGCCAAGAAGGCATCGGACGCATCCATGAGAGCGGCACACCGATACCTGAGCTCCGAGGAACGGGTCGACACCAGTGACGGCTGCATGGACCCAGACACGAAGAAGTGGGAGATGGATCCGCAAAGAGGCATCTAACTACGACGGCGGCAGTGGGCGCGACGCTGGACGGCGCACAGGGAGTCTGCCAAGACCGAGCTGCCGCAGGCCATGCGCGACCTGAGAGCCAAGGCCATGGAGGACCTCACGGGCCGACCCTTCCACACCATCGAGAATTTGGAGATGGCGGTGAGCAGCTTTCAGTCAGGGGCGGGGCTGGGAGCTGACCTATGGGCGCCAGACCAGCCCAGGGCGCTCAGCCCGCTGTGCAAGGAATCTCTGCTCATCATTCTGAACATCTGCGAGCGGCAGTTCACTTGGCCTCATCAGATCATGCAGATGTGGTATGCCTGCCCCCAACAGGAGAAAAACAGATCGCTGGAGAAGAACGTCCCATTGGGCTGATCCCAATGGTGATGAGGGTCTGGGGGAAAGTGACAAAAATCCGATTAACTGAATGGTGCGATCGAAAGGCGGGCTTCTGGGACGCAGCAATGCGAAAGAGTTCGGCGTTGCAGTCGGCACGACTCACACCTGTCCTGGATGAAACCCGAGCCAACCTGGACGAAGCCGGCCAAGCTACAATCTTCCAGGACTTAGAGAAGTTCTACGGTTCGGTGGACTTAGGGATCCTAGCAATCCGAGCATCCGAAGTAGAGTACCCCCCAGTCGAGCTGTACATGTGCATAAGGACGGACCTCTGCCCCAGACTGGTCAAGTTTACTAAGATCTTCAGCGACCTGATCATCCCTGGCAATGGCATGGTCCCTAGGCGTGGTAAAGCTAATCACGGAGCGCGTGCCCTAAAGATTCTTTACCATGTAATAGAAGCTGTGCACCTAGCAGTTCCCATAGCGAGGTTGCGTCAATTCGTGGACGACATCACGGTCCGCGTAGAGGGGCCCGACGATGCGGTTGGGGCTGCGCTGTCGAAAGCAGCGGGCGCGCTGGCTGGAGGCTGCCTGAATGCGAGGCTCAAGATCTCCACCAAGTCCACGATCTTGGCCCAGAACCCCCAGGATGCCGTAGAGGTTGAGAGGGCCCCAGCAGAGCTTGACAGTACCTTCAAGCGAGGCACTGAGATGAAGGACCTGGGGACCGACAACACCATGGGGCAGCGCAGGTCCAGGATAATCTCATCCAGGAGGAGTAGGTTGGGCAAAATTCGGGCCTCCAGGGCAGGTCTGTTTACTAGTCTTGGGCGTGCGCGCAGAAAGAAAAGCAAGCTGTTGTAGAATGCGAACGTGAGGGCTAAGATGTCCTACGACACCCCCTCGTTTGGCCCCCCCCCGCGACCGAAGTCCGAAAGCGGAGAGCACTGGCCGCGGACCTGGCTGGTTTCGGAAAGAAAGGCCGATGCACGGCTACAGTGAGGGTGCGGCCGCAAGAAACCCTCGCAAGAAACCCAACCCTGAAAACCCGCGCGCGAAGTGCGCCTGAGGGGAAACCGGGAGCGCCCTGAACGCAGCAGCTTCTTCAACGGCTGCGGGAAGCCACCGCGCAGCGCGCGGAGCGAAGAAACCCAGGATACCCTGACGAAAAGCACATGGTTTCTTGATGCGCGCCCCCACTGTATGGTCATGCTGCTGATGTATGAGGACGGGGGCCCCTGGGCTGCGTGCGTGAAGCGCCAGACCAAAGCGTGGCTTGGTTCTTGGGCCAACGGCTCCACCCTCAGGCAGCGGGTTCGGCGGGGATGGACCTTCGTGGGTCCCGGAAAGGGCAGGGTCGTCTTTTTCACCGTTTCTGAAAAAAAAAGTCCCTTGAGAATGGAAACGCAAAAAAACGGCGACCCGAAACGGCAACAAAAACGGCTCCAAGATTGGAGCTGGAGCGGGAACCCGTAAAAGAACGGCGACGGAACCAGTAAAACAACGACGTCGGAATCGGCAAAAAAAACGGCTAAACGGAACCGGTGAAAAAACGGCCCTGTCGTTTCCAGGGCCCACTAAGGGATGGACGGCCACCAAATTTGACCTCGCTCGTTTGAAACCCCGTTCCCGATGGAGAGCTGTGACAGGGCCTATGGGGGCCACGCTGCTCACCCTCCGGTCCCTGGGATGGGCTGGGGCTGAACCCGGCGTGTGGGAGGACCCCGACTGTGGAGAATGGCGGTTCAACCCCGACCTGTCCGATGATGCCGCCGAGATATGTAATGCCTTGGCCCAGTCAGTACCCCAGCACAGTGAAGAACCAGCACAGTGAAGGATCGTACCTGGCGAATGGGGGTGACCTCACCATGTTGCGTTCAAATGTCAAGCGGATGCACAAGAAAGACATGTTCCAGGAAGCGGAAGTCCTGGAGGGGATTGCCTGTGCCACAATTTGGAATGGAGATCGTCCGCGGAGAACTGGATATCAGACCCAGGGCCTGTGTACTAGGTGTGGTCTAGGGGCCCCTGATACCACCCGCCACAGAACCTATGAGCGCACGTGTCTCTAGCATCGATGGAGCACCCATGGGTCACTAGGACGGTCCACCTCTACGAGCGAGCGATCCGCGACCTCGACCAAGGGGTAAACGCCTCCCTGTGGCTCCGAGGAATCGCCCTTTTCTCCTGGAATCCTGTGCCCCCTCCACCAGAGTGGGGGGATGTGAATGCCTGGCGTGTAAAAGCTGTCAATACCCCGCCCCCAATTCGTCGATCCCAGTGGAGTGGTGACCCCAGGCCAGCGAGTGGAGGCGAGAGCTTGCTTCCTGGACGGATCTGGCCCGTCCTCTGATTTGCGCGTGGCTCCTGTGGGCTGGGGAGTGTACCTCCAACTGGGACCGACTGGGCCGCCTGCTCCCCGTGCCTCCGAGCACTCCCCTCCCCTTTTAGGATGGATTGGGGTGTTGATGGCCGTTCGATTGTCATAGCAGCAGAGATGGCTGCGCTGTGGTGGTGCCGCTTTGGTTGCAGCGAGTCAGAGATGCTGCCAGAGCCCGCCCAGGGGTGGTCACCCTCAGGAAGTGATACTCCCATCTCGATGCTCAGTCCCACCTCCTTTGTTCCCAGTCCCTCCTCGTTTACCGTGGTCATGAATTAGCTGACGCCTATGCCCAGCGAGGGGCGGAGGAGGCTGCAGCGTCCATCAGGGCTGAGGTGAGGGCCCTTGGCGTGGCGGACGCCACGGCGACGTTGATCCATCCGCGCCGGGCAGCGGTGGCCATGGAGTGCGCCGCACAGGACCGCGACCCCTGCTCCAGGGCTCCCGAGGGGGGAGAGGGGGGGCAGCGTCCAGGCGTGCAGTCGAGCTCGAGCGTGAGTCGGGCCACAACATGGGGAGGATGGCCAACGGGGAGTGGTTCTGCCGTCGGTGCCGTCTTGGGCCGCCTCCTGGGTCTTCCTTGGTCGATTGGCTCGGGCTCGAAGATCATCGCTGCAAGGGCGACCCCACCCAACGGCAGCTGAGCGAGAGTGATAATGTTGCTCCGATCCCCCGCCCCGTGACCACTGAGCTGCGCACTGCCAATAAGCAAGTGCACCCCACCCACAGCGTGGCCATGCGTAATGGGCAGGTCTGGTGCTGGAAGTGCGCGTGCATGGGCACTGTGGTGAACGGGGGGGGTAGACTCTTGCTCCTGGCTGAACGATGCCGTGGTTGGAAAACCCCCTCGGGAGAGAATTACTTGAATCGATTGCGCAAGGGGTTCCACCCAAAGGCGATAAATGGCCGAATGAGAAGGGAGCAGGGCGCCTCCGTGTTGAGGCAGGCTCTTGCGTGGTCAAATCATGTTTGAAACCCAAGTCTCGGCGATACTCTGCTATCGAGAGCCGCCCCCCGAGGGGGGGGGGGCGTAACTGTCCAGCTGTGGCCTCGCTGCTGACTGGCACCCATCAGCATTCTCCCAGCATTATCATCCTCCTCCTCCTCCTCCTCCTCCTCCTCCTCCTCCTCCTCCTCCTCCTCCTCCTCTCTCCTCCTCCTCCCCTCCTCCTCCTCCTCCTCCTCCCCTCCTCCTCCTCCTCCTCCTCCTCCTCCTCCTCCTCCTCCTCCTCCACCTCCTCCCTCCTCCTCCTCCTCCTCCTCCTCCTCCTCCTCCTCCTCCTCCTCCTCCTCCGCCTCCTCCTCCTCCTCCTCCTCTCCTCCTCCTCCTCCTCCTCCTCTCCTCCTCCTCCTCCTCCTCCTCCTCCTCCTCTCCTCCTCCTCCTCCTCCTCCTCTCCTCCTCCTCCTCCTCCTCCTCCTCCTCCTCCTCCTCCTCCTCCTCCTCCTCCCTCCTCCTCCTCCTCCTCCTCCTCCTCCCTCCCCTCGGGCTACACTCCCCACCTGCATGCAGTCCTTGACTGACGCCACAGGTGGAGAGAAGGCCCTCGGCGTCGCCCTCGGAAGCAGCCAGGTTGCGACCTGGCGCATGCTTCGGTGGGGCACATGCTGCGGCAGCTGCCATCAACGCACTCGTCCCCAGATGTGTCCCTAGCCTGTTCCGCCCATCCTGCCCTGCCCCAGTGGTCCCAAGTCGCTTCAATCCTTGCACTCCGATATATCCTTCTGCTGACCTCCGGCCTCCTCCGATCTCCTCCCCTACGATCTCGGCATGTCCGATCGCCTCCCCTCCTCCCATCCGATGGTCTCCGTCCGATCGCCTCCCCTCCGACCCATCCCCACCGATCTCCTCCCCTCCGATCCCCGATCTCCTCCCTCCGATGTTCGGCTTCCCCTCTGACCTCCTCTCCCCATCCACCCTCCCTCCCCACACCTCCTCCCCCCAGCTCCTCCCGCATTCGCCGCCCTGCCCCTGGCCCGCGCACACCCGCCGAGTGGTCTGCCAGGCAAGCGACGGGTCATGCACCTGGACGTGGCAAGAATGCCTCCGAGCGCTCACGCCCTCGATTTGTCATTGGCGAAGTCTGGGGCGCCGTGTGAACGCTTCCTCGAGCAGGCGAACGGCCAACAAGTAGACGTTTGAACCAGTTCTGAGGCTTCGGTGCGGGAGAAATGGCGGACTGACGACACTGGTCCAGCGGCCCCCACGGCACTCCGTTGCGGCAGCGAGCTCGGGATGCGATGCACGCGAATTGCGCACATGCACGGGGAGAGTCAAGGAGGCAAAAGAGAGGCGGCCACGAAGCCGACTCCTACACACAGTTGTCAGAAAAGCAGGTGTTGAACGGAGGCATGTGCAGACGTGGCATTCAGAACGAGCTTCGCCCGCCAATGACCTGCGACGTACAAGCTAGACAGTACATCTACAACACCACGTCACGGAGTGTGCTCTGCATGGATGCAAAGCCCGCGATTCCCCAGACTGGGGCCAGACTTGACGGCTCCCTTGTCCCGGGGGCGCGCAAGCATGGATTAGCGATCCATGGATTTGGCGCGCGATCGCCAAATCCATGGACTGGGGGAAGTGCTCTCCCCAAAGTGCGGCCAATGCTGCCTCGCTCGGGGGCGGAAATCCACTATTTCCCATGGAAACGGGACCCGTCGCTAATCCACGCCCCCTTGATCTCAAGTCGGGTGTGTCCCTCTAAAGGAGGGATATTAGATAATCCGGGGGCGATGTTGTGACCATCTTGGAACATGTCTTCAATATCTGTGGGGCGTTCTCTATACCTCGTCCAAAAAATCCACCTGCAGGAGGACACGCCCGACCTCCTCCCGGGGTCCATCCTCACCCCGTGGTCGAGGCGGACCGAGCCGTGGCGACCAGGAAGCCTCCGGGAGGCCCCCGCCCCCCCCCCCCCCCCCCAAAAAAAAAAGCGGAGCGCCGCCGGGGAGGGCCGCCGTGTGCTCTCGACGGGAGCCTCCTCCGAGCGCGGGGGGGGGAGCCCGGAAGCAGAGCCGGACGGGGCAGGATCGGCTACGGCAGCCCACCGGCAAAATCGGGTCGCATCGGACTGTGCGCCGCCTCGGGCCGTCTCGGCACGGAGGCGACACCGAGTCGGACCGGCTGCACCAGGATGCACAGCAGCGCTACGTGAGCGCGTCGGGCCCCATCGGATCGGCGAGAGGAAATCCACCTCGAATCGGATCGGGCCGGCCGGAGCCCACGTCGAAGCAGATCGGTCGGATCCAAATGACCCTGCGGGGTCGGCTAGCAGGGGGGGGGGGGGGCGGTCTTCTCTGAGAGCCTGCAGCAGGGGGAACGCGGTCAATCCCACCAGCCCTCGGGGCCAGGTGCCTGAATGAGCTCATCGACACTGGTTCCCCTTCGGGGATCGGGGGCGCGCAAAAATGGATTAGCGATCCATGAATTTGGCGCGCGGTCGCCAAATCCATGGACTGGGGGAGGTGCCCTCCCCAAAATGCGCCGGTGCCACCTCGTTCGGCGGCGGAAATCCGCGATCTCCCATGGAAACGGGATCCGTCGCTAATCCACGCCTCCTTGATCCATGGTTGCGATCGCCTGAGGGGACTGACCTACTCCTCCCTAGTGGTCTACTGCTCCCCCATGCCCTCACCCCTGGGTCTGGATGGGGGGGGAGCGCGGGGCGTTAGAGCGTCCAAGATGGCCCAAGATAGCCCGAAGAGGGCATCGGATGGCCCAAGATGGCCTCCAAGATGGCGAAAGCTAGCGCAAGCTGGCTGAACACAACTTACATGCCTCCAAGAGGTCCCAAGACCACTCCAAGACGGCCCCAAGAGGCCATGGAGCGCCCCAGGACCCACGAGAGACCAGAATCAGTTGAAACAGAAGGTTTCAGTATGTGCGTTGGCTCCTTGCCAGTTCGCTTGCGAGGAGTCTTCGAGGCCTCCAGATGGCCTTCAGCATCATCCACGAGAGCCCTTAGAGGGAGCCACGAAGGGTCCAGGACGGCTCTGTGCGCACATCGGAGCGCTCCAAAAGCGTCCCGAGAGGGCTGCAAGAGGCAGCGTGTCAGACAGTATAGGGACAGCATTCACTCAGGCCGCCCCCTTCGCTCACGGCAAAAATCGTCAAAACAGCATGAGGCGTTGAATGTGTTGGTCTCTCTCAGGGGCATCCTTGGAAGGCTTTGAGCCAACATGGCACCAAGGATGGCTTCAGATAGATCGAGATGGCCTCAACGATGGTGCATGGTGCAAGGTGGAAGAAGATTGATGGGTCGATGTTCCACAACCGCTGCCATAGGTAGGAGAGGGGGGAGGAGGAGGAGGAGGAGGAGGAGGAGGAGGAGGAGGAGGAGGAGGAGGAGTAGGAGGACGAGGAGGAGGAGGAGGAGGAGGAGGAGGAGGAGGAGGAGGAGGAGGAGGAGGAGGAGGAGGAGGAGGGGGAAGAGGGAGGAGGAGGAGGAGGAGAAGGAGGACCTCCACATCCTCCCTTTTCCCCCGTGCTACATATGGTAGTGGTGGTGGAAGACTGGCCCATCAAAGATGGCTCAACGTTGCCTCCAGTTTGCCTCCAAGGAGCCCCAAGACGGCCCCTCAACGGCTCCAAGTAGCCACAGAGCGTTCCAAGGCCGCCCCCGAGAGGACAAAGATCACCACCCAAGGTTTGTCCATGTGTTGTGTTTCTGGCCTATTTCACTTCCGACGGACCACTGAAGGGACCGAGGGACACAACAAAAATACACACACATCCCAGGATTCCCATACCTTTCCACATGTTCTGGCGTTTCGTCTTCCCCCGCACTTCGAACAGTTTCCCACGTTCTCCTGGGAGTCGCCGACGAAGTGTGTCTGGGTGTGCGTGCTTTCCCCACTGACGCTGAGGCCTCAAGATTGCCCCAGGACCCACGACCGCCCAGGAGTCCCAAGAGAGGCCCCAGCAAAAGGCACCAGAGCAGAACGGCCAGAAGACGGCCCGAGGAGGCGAGCGCTCGGGCTGCAGGAGAAGCAGCCGCTGGCTCGCGCAGCACCGCCTCTTCTCCTGGACGGCCTCGAGGATGGCCCCATGGACCTGTGTTGCTCCATGTCGTACTTGAGGACCACATCCCAGAAATAATATCGAGCACCTGGAAACTGTCGAAAGAGTGTCGAAACAGTATCGAAAAAGTGTCGGGCGAGTGTCTCCCAGGGCCCGACACGTGAAAACCCTCGAGTGTTTGATTACTTTTCTGGTGCTCGAAATTCTTTCTGGCGGTCAAGGCTAAAGTAGGTTGGAACATCATAACCATGGCCCCAAGGGGGCCCGAAAGGCCCCCGGGAGGGCCACAAGTCGGCCCCGAGGGGACTTCGGACGGCTCCCAGAAGGGCCCGAAAAGAGAGCACCAAGACGGCTCAACGAGGCCTCCACCCCTTGCTGGCCTATCCGTTTCACCGCATGCTTGCATCTTTCCCTTCTCCCGACAGCTCGCCCAGGCATCCTTGCTGGAGGGGCCGGACGCGAAGAGACAAGCATTTGGAGAAGAAGAGAGGAGTGGGACGAGAGAGGGGCGGAGGGAAAGAATCATCAGACGAGGCGGCGGAGGCAAAGGGCGAGGACTGAAAGGAGCGGTGTTGCATCGCCGCATGGTGGAGCATGGGTGTCGTCCCTCCCCCCCTTTTTGTTGCCTCCTGTCTCCGCGCGTGCATGCTTCCGCATTGGTCTACTCACCGCAGCCGTCGGCACGAAACGGGCATTTTCCGAACGAGTGCCCGTGCGCGGATGAAGCAACGAGTGCTCTGACTTCCGATGCGTTGCCTCGAGTTTCGTTGGAAAGGTCCGCGAAGACAAGAGGACTTACAGCAGGCGGGCGATGCCACTGCTGCCTGCTCCTTTTGCACGTGAACAAGGCTGACTCTGTCCTCGGTCCACACGATACTGTAATGAAGGAAAGCCCGAAAATATGAAGATCGGGCACCAAAAATAAAGATAACGTTCACGCCGAACTGAAGGCAATGAACTCCTTGTCAAGCGAAGCCCGGCGCTGTAGGCCAAGACGAACGCCCAGACGGCCGGAAGGCCGCTGATGAACATGCAGGAGAAGAACTCCGCCAAGGACAGGAAACAAAAGAGAGACGTTGGCCGTGGACTGCTTTACCGAGACTCAAGCGACCGGCGACTTACACAAGACGCAGGGCTCGGGGTGCCAACGCTCTAGAAGAAGTGCGTGCCAAGGCCACCAGCTTCACGTCGAAAGCGCCGGCCGGGGAAAGGATTACCCACCTAGCCCGCGGACGCCAGCACGATGCGGGTGCTGAGATGAAGCGGCGTGCAAGTAAAACCATCGCGAGCAACTTTTGACGTTACCTGCTTGGCTGGGGCGTGGAAGCAGAGCGGCCCTCCGGGGGTGGCTTTAGGTCGGACCTGTCCCCCTACAGGGGGATTTTGGACGAAAAATAGAAAATACTCAAAAAATGCTCACAAAATGCCCAAAATAGTCCCCAGACTAGTTTTTTGACTATTTCTGAGTGCTCCCCCTGTAGAGGTCCGACTTCAGGGTGGCTGCAACTTTCCGCCAGCGCGCCGCTGCTCACGGCATGCCCTGCCTACGACGGCTCGGGGCCCGCGCTCTCCCCTCCTCCCCCCCACGTGCTGGAGGAGGAGGAGGAGGAGGAGGAGGAGGAGGAGGAGGAAGAGAAGGGGAAGGAGGAGGAGGAGGAGGAGGAGGGGAAGGAG
>CAUYUJ010008963.1:0-37022 GCA_963575745.1 Prorocentrum cordatum
CCTCCTCCTCCTCCTCCTCCTCCTCCTCCTCCTCCTCCTCCTCCTCTTCCTCCTCCTCCTCCTCGCGCGGCTAGCCACGTCTTGCGACGTCTCCGTCGATGCCTGGAGGTTTGCCTGCCCCGTGAAAGCCAAGGGCAACGGCCCCAGACGCCCTCGAGTCCTTCTCCTTTCCTCCTCCTCCTCTCCTCCTCCCCTTTCTCCCCTCCTCCTCCTCCCTCCTCCTCTCCTCCTCCTCCTCCTCTTCTCCCTCCTTTTCTACCCTCGCAGCTATGCGTGGCATGGCATGGGCAGCGATGGTGCAACCCCACGCTCGTGGTTTTCCTCCTCCTCCTCCTCCTCCTTCTCCTCCTCCTTTTCTTACCCTCGCAGGCTATGCGTGGCATGGCATGGGATAGCGATGGCAACCCCACGCTCGTGTTTTGTATATAAAAAAAAAAATGTTTTTTCATTTCAAGGCCCGTGACCTGAAGTGTCCAGTTCGAAGCGCAGCAGCAAGCCCGTGACCTGCTTGATGAGGACGACCTTCTGCACGGTCTGCCTGTACCGCCCATTCTTCGAGCCCCTCCACGTGCCAGTCACCGAGCCCATCGTGGACTCCTCGCTGTACACCTGGACCCTCACGGGGTTGATGCACGATGTCAGCAGAGGGATGTGCTGGACCTTGTGCACCTTCGGGGTGACCGCGAAGGCGAAGACCCCAGCGCGGCGCGACAGCTCGCGCAGGCGCTGGTATGCGCTGCCAAACGCCAGGCACAGCTGCCGCACGCGAACCACCGTCGCATCGGGCGGGAACATCGGCGCGTCGTACAATAGCGTGTAGAGGTCGTCCAGCGCGGCGGTTAGTCTTCGCAGCTGCTGGTCGCGATCATGCATGGACCCGCAGTAGTGGAAGACGACGTCCCTGAAGAACGGAGCCGCGCACCTGACCTTCGCCGCCTTATACGCTGGCCCCGCGAGGTTCCCCCACCCGTCCCTGGTGCAGTTGGTGAGCATGATCTTCGGGAGACGATTGGACCCTGGCCTGGCGTCGTAGAACTGCTCCCGTCGGGCGTTGATGGCTTCGAGGCGCTCCTCCTTGTTCGCCCCGACTCGGGCGTCGGCCAGCAGCAACATCATCGCGGAACCAAAGACAAGGGGCGTCACGCCCTTGCACTCGAGGAGGTGCATGATGTCAATGGGGAAGAAGAAGCGGTGGCAGAAATGCGCGTTCGCCACCAGCGGGTGGTGGGGCTCCCGCGCCCTGGCCTTGTACACGTCGAAGCTCATCCCCTCGCCTCGCCGCCAGGCGGCGCCCTCCGTCATATCAGTGAAAGGCCGCGTCGTGCGGTTGGCGAGGCAGTCGGGGCACACCTCATTGCCCCCTGAGAAGTGCGTCAGGCCAAAATCATTTGCGCGCACGTCCTCATCGCACTTGACGAATACCAGCGCGCCTCTCCAGAGAGTGCCGTCGGAGTCGCGCGCAACCGCTCTGCCCCCGACATGGCCCGAGCCCAGCGCGGCCATGTCCTCGAGCACACGGTGCCACCAGAGCGAGTCATCCATCTGGCCAGACCGCTGCACGTAGGAGGCGCATATGAACTTGGTCAGCTTGGCCTCCCCGACGCCGACGAGGGACCCGAAGCTGACGACATAGCGCGCAGACGTCTTCGAGTAGGGCCCCGCGTCAGCATGCATCGTGAGGGGGATCACCGTCTCGAGCTCGTCGATGCCCATGCCACCAATGATGGGGTGGTTGGCCCTGAGGTCAGCATTTGCGGGCCTGCTCAAGAAGTCCCGCCAGAAGCCGCGCAGCTTGGTCTTCTCCGCGCCGAGGCGCAAGCGGAACTCGTGCGGGTAGGCGTGCAGCAGCGAGAACCATGAGCTCGGGAGCACACCGTGGGAGACGAACTCCCCAGGAAACGCGGATATAATCCGCGGCACGCCAGTGGTACCCAGCAGCTCAATCAGTGAAGCCTGCGCGTTCTGGCCTTCGCGCAGCTGCGCCATGCGGGCAAGCATGGGGGTGCCCGAGCCCGTCGGCGGCGCCGCTCGCCGCGAGGTGCTGGAGCCTTGCGGCAGACATCCCGCCTTCGCACCAAGAGAGCAGGTGGTCCCCGAAAAGACGGGAGATGCCGCGGTCCTCGTCCGCCGCGGCAGCGTCCGCTTCGGCGGCCACCAGTTGCTGCCTCCATCCGCCGCGGCGCCTCGGCTGCGGCGGCGCCAGGGTCGCCCAGAGGGCGCGCAACATGCCGAGCCTGCCCCCCTCGCGCCCCGAGCTTGCGAGCCAAAACGGCTTGATACGGCGCGGGAACGATCAGCGGTGATTTCGCCCAGTAGCTCAGTTAGACTAGGAATCTAATTCGTTAGGTTTATGTTGATTATCCTCTAAATCATGTTGATTAGAGGTGGAGGGGGCGGCGCCTCCTCCTTGCCCCTGCTCGAGCAGGCGCAAGGAGATGGCGATGGTGCTGCGATGGTGAAGGGGGCGGCGGAGGACAGGACAGCTGATGATGATGATGGCGGTGCGACGACGATGAGGCAGGCAGGTCGCGAGGGAGGAAGGCGAGGAATATGGAGAAGGGGGACATGATCAGGAGGATTGGGAAGAGGAGAGCGAGGGGGAGGGGGAAGGGGAGGAGGAGGAGGAACAAAGAAGATACTTGTGATGAGGAGGAAGGGGAAGGAGAGGATGAGGAGGAATCACAAAACGGTTATCTTAGAGGATAATTAGAGGATAATTAGAGGATAAAGTTATAGAATATAATTTGAGGATAGTTAGATGATAATTAGAAGATAATTATCTTCTAGCAGACATATTATATGATAATTATCCTCTAATCAACATGATTCAGAGGATACTTATCCTCTAATCAACATGATTTAGAGGATAATTATCCTCTAATCAACATGATGTAGAGGATAATCAACATAAACCTAACGAATTATAATCCTAGTCTAACTGAGCTACTGGGGAAGTCGTGCATGCCCCTCGAATCACTAACCGGGGGGATCTTCAAACATAGTAACAACATAGCATGGGGACTATTGTCTGAGTATTCTTCTGACGATGGCTGAAGGTTTCCGGACTGTTTTCATCCTTCCTGGAAGATCGGCCTGCAGGGGGACAGGCCCGACCTGAGCTTTCGCGTGGGCTGCCTCTCGGCCCCAGAGGCCCCTGCAAAACAGGGCTAAGATCGGGATGAATCGCTCCAGAGCCTTCCGGTGCGCTCTCAGAGCGTTCCGGAACGCTCTGGAGCGGCCGCGGCGCCCAATGCATCCTCCAAGCCCGCCGATTCTCAGAGATTTCGAGTTATCCCGATCCGATTTTGTCCCGATCTTCGCGTCGTTTTACCCTGCAGGCCGCGCGGGCCCCCCCGTGGCGTGCCTCGCACGAAGGCCGTGGCGCCTCGTGGCCCCACGCGGCCCGTGGCCACCCCGCGCCGGCCATAAACGCGGAGGCGCAGGGCTCCGCTGCGGTGCCTCCGATCCTCTCCGCTTCGATGGCTCCAGATCCCTTACTCGTCGACCCTCCCCTAAAAAATCGGACCCTCCTCCAAATGCGACCCAATGTTCCAGACCCCCCTCTTCGACCGGGCGCCTCACCAAACCGGGCCCCCGAAGCTCCAATCCAAAGGAAGCGCCCTGATGACTCGGACCCCCCCCAGTTACAAGCAAGGCGCCTTAAAAGACCGGACCCAGGGGGCGATTGATAAGGGATTTGGAGTATACGGCCCCTGAGATCCGACGCTCCAAAACAATTGGAGCGGGCGGTTTCGGGCCGTTCGCGGCCTCCAGGGGCCCTCGCCGGGCCTCGGGAGCGTCAAGCAGCGACTCAGGACGAAAAACCGGTCCTGGGGAAGTGGTCTGGACCTCCTGGGTCCACGCACCAAAAAAAATCGAGCAGTCGGATGTCTGGGATGGCTTCTGATTCCGATTCGATTCGACTTCGGATTCCGATTCGGGATCCGATTTCTCATGGGAGGCCTACTACTAGCCTGCCGATGTCTGCCGATTCGGCTCTTCGCGGCTCGGCTGCCGATATCCGTCGATCCGATTCATGGCGCTCGCCGATCCGCTTTGTCGATTCGGTTCTGGGCTCTCCTGCAGGGGAGGGCGGGGGGGGGGGAGGGGGGGAAGGCTTCTCAGAAGCACCCTATGCTTCTCGGAAGGCGCAGGCCTCGTCTGTAGATGCAGGGCAGGCGCCTTTAAGAAGCAGCCTCCTGCCAAGAAGCCTTCCCCCCTCCTAAGAAGCCCCCTTCTCAGAAGCCTTCCTCCCCACCTAAGAAGCCTCCTAAGCGCCTTCTAAGAAGCCTCCTTCTAAGAAGCCTTAACCAGTAGTCAACGTAGTCGTAGTTGCAATCGCGGTCGTAGCTGCTTGCAGGTGCCGCTGGGGAACAAGAACACCAGCTTCCTCTGCTGGTGAGACACCAACCTGTGAATGAGGCCGCCGACAAACAATGAATCACACCTTGTTGATGGAGGCTCCACAGACCTTCTGAAGGTTACCCATTGTGCGCGCCGCCAGTCATGGCGCGCGGGCACGTTCGGTTCCCGTCGCCCGCGCCCGAGATGGCGGGCCCCTGCTGCCGAGAAGTGCTTCTCCTCTGGGAGCTGGGGCTCTCACTTTACCTCTCTCTCTCTCTCCCTCCTTTCCTCCCTTTGTTTTCTCTTTCTCTATCTCTCTCTCTCTCTCTCTCGTTCCATCTCTCTCTCTCTCCCTCTCTCTCTCTCTCCCTCCCTTTTTTTTTTTCTCTCTCTCTCTCTCTCTCTCTCTTTCCCTCTCTCTCTATCACTCTCCCTTTCTCTCTCTCTCTCTCTCCCTCTTTCTCTCTCCCCGCCGTCAGGGATTCTGGAGGGCTTCTTTACCGTGTCGCCGCATGGGCCTTGATGGGTTGTGCTTTGTGCGTTCTCCCCTCTGGAGTCGATGCTTGAGGCCTCATTACACAAGTGGTCGGTTAGGCCGCAGTGGGATAGATGCACAGGAATGCCATTCACTGTTCTCCGTGACCTCGCTTGTCTTGCCTCCTCCTCTGTTTCTTCTGCGCTTTCATTTTAGAGCCTGAATGAAACGTCCCAGGAACGCAGCCTAAATGGACCTGCCAGTTTGTATTGCAGAGGACAGTCCTGTGTGTGTTGGCATTGGGCGCTCATCCCATCCCTCCTGCTCCTCCTTCTTCTCCTCAGCAACTGCGATGGGAAAAACAGAAATTCCTCAGGGCTTTCCATGAGCTTCTGAGAGCTTCTCAGCGCATTCTGAGAAGATTTCAAACTGCTGCTGGGGGACAGCTTTCTGAAAAGGTTTCGGAGTGGCTTCCTATGCATACACATGTATGTATGTATGTGTATATATATATATGTGCACATACATACAAGCAGACATGCATACATACATGCATGCATGCATACATACACATACATGCATGCATACATACATAAGCATACACATGCAGAGAGAGAGAAGTTTCTGAGAGGTTTTTGCTATGAGAGGCTCGTGGAACTCTGAGAGGTTCGGATACGTATGTTTTTTAGAGTCACGTCGGTCCAATTTGGCTTGAGCAATCGAGCGCCAACTTGGAAGCCACAGGGTACCTGGCCCCTCCTCCTCTCCCGCTCAGGCCAATTGGATGGGGCAGGAGGACGAGCAACCTCCTTTCCGAGGCAAGCTCGGCCTGGCGGAAGGTCAAGGCGTGAGTTCTTCGCTCAGGGAGGAGAGCCCCCGAGTCACCACTCCCCTCCCACTCTCTTTCTTCCTCCTGCTCGTTTCTTCCCATTCCCTCCCCCAGTGATGTTGCCATTTGTTGATGGTTGTACTGGTGATGTTGTTGCTCGTGCTGATGGGATTTATGCTCGTGTTGGTGGCGAACTCGATGATCGGCGGTATTCACTTTGGCGGTGTTGCTGATGGTTCTGACTGTGATGATTGGGATGAGCCGGTTGGTGATTAGTATGCTCATCGATGGGAGTTGTGGCTTGCGTGACCTTGTCGGCGTGGCTCATCTGCATTATGTGTGTGATGATGGGGGTGCTTCGTCGTATGTCTAATCGGCATGAGACCTCGACGTCTTCATTTTCTAACAACTTGGTCTCCCAGAGGTCCAGGGGCGGTTTGTTTGTTTCGCGAGCCGCCTCTCGACGGTCCCAGAGCCCGTCGAGCTGTTTGTTTGATTCGCGAACCCATCGAGATGCTTGTTTACAGTGCGAGGGGGAGGGGGGGCTCTCGGGCAGAATCAGCTGCCCCAGACATCCGGCTGCTCCATTTTTTGGGGTGCGTGGACCCAGGAGGTCTGGACCACTCTCCCGGGACCCGTTTCTCGTCCCGAGTCATGTTCTGAACGCTCCCGAGACCCGGCGGGGGCCCCTGGAGGCCGAAGATTGTCAAACGCTTCCCGTTCGAACTTTTCTGGAGCGTCGGATCTTGGGGGCCGTCTTGCCTGTGTCTCCCCAGATGGTCTGGTACCGGAAATTTTAGAACGCTCTGATACCGGTATGGGGCGCTACATTTCGGTATTTCGGTAGCGACCGATCTCTGCGGAGCGCTACCGGACATTTTCGGTAGCGGACCATCAGGGTCCGCTTCGCGTGACCAGCGGGGGGAATCCCCCGGGCTGCGTGCCAGGACACGGGCAGAGCCCTCGCGTCAAGCAAGGAGCTGCCGCCGGCAGAGAAGGCGCCCCCTCCGCCTCCGCGCGTGCCGGGGCTCCCTGACGTCCCCGGGCGTCCGTCCGGCAGGTCCCTCTACAGAAGGAGTGCTCAAAACTGGTAAAAAAATGTTGTGGGGATTGTTTGTTGCTAATTTGTTTCGTCAGTTGGGGGTATGCCTCTGGTATTTTTTTGATTTTTCGCCCAGCCCCCGCCTGTAGGGGGACACGCCCGACGTAACCCCAGGCCCAAGTTTCAGTCGATATGACTTGCACTTCTGTTGGCGTTAAAAACGCCCATCCACAAACGTTGCTTCGGCGGTGCCGCCCCCGTTGTCGGGGCGCAAGCATCGGCATGAGAAACGCCGAAAATTCCACCGCCACGGCAACCCCTTTTTCAATATAGAAATTGGGGAGCACGGGGGTTCTGACCACAGCAGCGTTGTCCATAATGCCTGGTGGGTGTTCTTTTTCGCCAACGGCGGTATCACATCCCATTTCTCGATCTCGGGTCCTGTGCCGATTATCGAACTCCAGATCCCATCAGAAATGCACGGGGCGAAAAACTACCCTTGGGAAGGGGTCGGGCCCTCCGCGCATTGAACAAATTACATTGTCAGTTGTCGGGGTCCTCCCGCTACGAAAAGATTGCAGCGCGTCAGTTCTTCACGTTCCTTCGACCTCCAGACTCCAGATTTGTGGGGAGCCACGCTGGGAAACGACCATGACGTCGCAGCTCGAGGCACCCCGTGTGGCCGAAGGAGAACCAGTGGCGTAAGCTCAGACCTGCCAGGGGCCGCGCGGATGTTCTGGACTGGGGCAGGACACCCCTCTAGAGGCGCCTCCGGCGCCACCGCTTGCGCGCTCTTCGCGTGCCAGGGAGGGCCGGAGCGCGCCGGTCCCAGATGTCCAGCGCGGCGTCCGCACCGCAGATCGGTGGATGCAGTGCTTTTTTTCCGCGTCCCAGGCGTAAGTCAGGCAGGTCCCGCTGCAGGAGGAGTAGCCAATGATACTCAGACCATATTTTCCCTCGAGCGTCCCAGCCTGCGCGGCGGGAAGGGGCGATCAAACTACCCCAATCCGGGACCAGGAAGTGAAACAAGAAGGATGCAGCTGGGACTCAGGGGTCCGGCCTACCCCTGCAGGCTGCGGAGAGAGAGAGAGAGAGGAGAGAGAGAGAGAGAGAGAGAGAAATGATACTTAGACAATAGTGTGGTGAAGTTTTTGCTGTGCTTTTTCCTCGTCCTGGGCATAAGTCGGGCAGGTCCCTCTGCAGGAGGAGTAGCCAGGAGTAGTTCGACAACAGTACGGTGACGTTTTTGCTGTGCTGTTTTGACTGTGTTTGGAGGAGGGGGAGGAGGAGGAGGAGGAGGAGGAGGAGGAGGAAGAGGAGGAGGAGGAGGAGTAGCAGGAGGAGCAGGAGGAAGCGCAGGAGGAGGAGGAGGAGGAGGAGGAGGAGGAAACTGCCTGTCGGAGGACAGGCCCCGACCTGAGTTTCGGCATGCAGGGGAGGTCAGTGGCGGTGCAGGGGCATCGGCAGCAGCGGTGGTGGGGGGGCGAGGCAGCAGCAGCAGCAGCAGCAGCAGCAGCAGCAGCAGCGGCTAGAGGACGGGAGAGGAGGAGGAGGAGGAGGAGGAGGAGGACGAGGAGGAGGAGGACGGGAGAGGAGGAGGAGGAGGAGGAGGAGGAGGACGGGAGAGGAGGAGGAGGAGGAGGAGGAGGAGGAGGAGGAGGAGGAGGAATCGTTACGGCGACAGCTACCAGGGGCGCCCCGTTGACAGACTTGCAGCCTTTGGCCCATTGGGCCCGCCGCTCAGACGAGAGTTGCGGTTCCGGGCGCATGTGTCTTGCATCTTTTAGCGGGTACGTAGTTCTAGGCCTCCTAGATGGAGTCGGAGTAGATGGCCTCGGAGGAACGCGCCGCATCGCCGATGCATCGCCGATGCGGCCCGATGCGGAGCCCGCTTCTCTTCACGTCGACGTCACCGATGCATCGCCGACGCCGACGCTGCATCGCCGATGCATCGCCGATGCATCACCGATGCATCGGCGATGCGGCGCGGTCCTCCGACCCCATCTAGGAGGAGGAGGAGGAGGAGGAGGAGGAGGAGGAGGAGGAGGAGGCTTAGCTTGGGGCCCGGCGAGAGCCCCATGCTGACAGGGGCGCGCTCTCCTTCCGTGCGGCTGCGGCATCTCTGCTCCGGCTCCCGGGTCGGCAGTTGCAGACGAGCCCTACGCGAGAGCCCCGCTTTGAAAACGAGCAGTCCTTGACCTTCGTGCATCTGTTAAGTCGGGCCTGTTCCTCCACAGGAGGAGTACTCAACAATTGTCACGCAATCGTCAGGGGACGATTTTTGACAAGTTTTGATCAGCTTGGAGTACTGTTTGACCATTTTCATTTTTCTTCCAAAATCCGCCTGTAGGGGGGCATGCCCGACCTAGCGCAACTATTGTAAACTTTGAGGCGAATGTGCGCGGCGCGGTGGCGAGAGCGCCATTATGAACAGGAGCCGCTGGGCCCTTCATCCTTGGAACTGTTCCGATTTGCAAGCTTCAGGAGCAGACATAGTATGGAAGTCTTATGTGAAACGCCCGGCCCGCCCTACCAACTTCTGGGGGTGCGACCAGCAGGACTTATCTGTAAAGGAACGAGATGAAGACAGTAGGAGGAGGTCGACGAGCAGGATGATGAGGAGGAGGAGGAGAAGACCAGGCGGAGCAGAGGAGGGACTGACGAGGAGGAGGATCCGGTGGTGGAGGTGAAGAACAGAAGGAAAAAAGGGGAATAGGAGGAAGGGCGGATGAGGAGATCGGCAGGAGAGTGACGGCGAGCAGGAAGAGGGGGAGGAAAGGTGGAGGGGGCCCCCATCTCTGATTGTCCGCCTGGCTTGGCAGATCGGGTTGGTCGGTTGATTGGCTTATTTGTTGGCAGGATGGTAAGGTGGCTTTTTGTCTGGCTGTATGTATGCACGGTTGGCAGATTGGCTGGCTAGTTGGTTGGTCGAAGTGTTGTTTGGAGGGCTTGCTGGCTAGTTGGGAGGCAGTCTGGTGGCCTGGAGGTGGAACAGGGAAGGAGGGAGGAGGGACACTTAGGCGGACGCGGAGGGGGGGGGAAGAGAGCGAGAGAGGGGGGTAGGGGCCAGCGACGGCTGAGGGCAAGGGAGATTGCAAGGCTGTTTGCAACGTGCCGCCGCCGTCCCAGCGCTGCCTTCGCCTGCCTCGTCGGTAGTTCGTGTGGCTCTGCTGCCGCATGCTGCCTCGCCGTTGCAGGCTTGGTGTCGGTAGCCCGAGGAAGACGGGGAGTCACATCATAGTAGCAGTATCGAATCATCCGTATGCCGTATACACCTCGTGATTCATCGTTGTTGGTCTGGGCATCGCGGAAGTGAGGGAGATCCACCGAGATGAGATCGTGATGGCGCAAGCCTTTCGAACCAGGGGATCCCACGGACCGGCAGGGTTGCGGATTACGGGCTCCACTCGCCAGGGTCAGGAACGGTGCGTTGGACACAGGGAGTCTGAGGCCTGTGAGGCAGGGGTGGGGGGGGACGGGAGGAAGAGAGGAGGGAGGAGGGGGAGGAGGACGAGGAGGAGGACGACGAGGCGTAAGACTGTTCGGTGGTCGTGATGGTCGTCGTCGTCGGTCTTCGGTCGCTGGCGCCGCCGTCGCCGGCGCGCCGTCGTCGCGGCCTCGTCGTCGTCGTCGCCCTCTGTCGTGGGGGTCCGTCGTCAGCCGCCGCCGCCGCCGCCGCCGCTCGACGCCGTCCGCCGTCGCCGCCGTCGGCGTCGGCGGTCGTCGACGGCCGCTCGGCGCCGTCGCCGGCCGTCGGCGCCGGCCGTCGTCGTCGGCCTCGTCGGCGCCGCCGTCGCCGTCGTCGGTCGTCGGCGGCGCGGGATGCCGCGCCGCTCGCCCCGCGCGCACGGGCGTGCTGCCACCCGCGGCGAGGCGCGAGCCGCGCCGCTCGCCCCGGCGGCGAGGGCGCTCATGCGCGCGCAGAGGAGACGACCCGCGCGCATCGCCGCCGCCGTCGTCGTCGCCATCGTCGTCGTCGTCGTCGTCGTCGTCGTCGTCGTCGTCGTCGTCGTCGTTGTTCGATTTTCCGTGACGCTCTGCGAACCCTATACCCCTGCGTGTACCATCGGCGCTGGGGCGCACCTGGCTGCAGAAATCCCTCGAACTCTGAGCCCCGGCCAGGGATTTTTTCTTCTGGCCTGCAGGGGTAGGTCCACGAGTGGTTGCCTACCCTCGTCGTCGTCGTCGTCGTCGTCGTCGTCGTCGTCGTCCGACGCCGACGCCGACGACGCCGACGGCGACCGCGCGGGGGGGGGATCTCTGAGAGGACGATGATACTGATATGCCGCTACCCGTAAGTCGGGCCTGTCCCTCTACAGGAGGAATATTCAACATCGTTAAAAATATAGTATGGGGATTATTGTCTGGTTTGTTTGACCATGTTGGAGTCTGTATGGGGGACAGGCCCGACTTAACGCTACCCGTCCCTCGACGCAGTTGTTCAGTGTTCGCCCCAAGGTCTTGGTCAGAACGCGCCCCTGGAGAGGTCCTGGGGGCAGCAGCGTCGGCGCGTACCCTTGCTGCTCCCCTGGCCTCTCTTCGCGCACGGCGCCCGCGCCCTGGCGCACGAGGAGGGGGCGGGAGGGGAGCGGGGGGGAGGAGGGGGAGAAGGAGGAGGAGGAGCAGGCGGGAGGAGGATGAGGAAGATGAGCGGGCGAGGAGGAGAGGGGGGAACTGGAGGAGGAGGAGGAGGATTCTGAGCGAGGCTTTTTAATCTGTGCATCAGTCGCCTAGGGCTGAACAGGAGGAGGAGGAGAAGGAGGAGGAGGAGGAGGAGTGTGGGGGGACTGTCAGAAAATGCGCGCACTCATCCCACCCCGTATCAGGATTGCGGGGGGGGGGCATGCTCCAGTGCGTGCTCGCGCCGTCCACGTCCCGCCCACCCCACCACAGCTGCCTCGCCGGCCCTCCAGGGGAGACTCTCCCTCCCTGCCTCGGCCCACGCGCGGCCCCCTCCAGAGCGGTGCTGCGGCAAGCGCCGCGGGCCCTCGCCCCGTCACGGGCCGGTGGGGGCCTCGCCCCGCGACTGGTCGGGGGGCCTTGCTCGGAGTCGGGGTTGCCGCCCCGCTGCCCGACGGGGCAGCGTGCGCGAGAGGGCGAGGGCCTCGCGCGGGGTGCTGGCGCCTCTCTGCCGCGCCGGCGGGGGCCTCGCTCTGCGGCCGGAGGCCGGCGCCTCGCTGCGCGGTTTGCGGCGGCGTTTCGCTGCGCGCGACTGGTCGCGCGCGCGCGCGCTGGCCCGAGTCTCTAGAGGGCCCTGCTGGAAAGTCCAGTGTGCCTCCCGCCGATCTTTGTTTCGTTTTTTGTGTTGGCAAGGGCGCGACAGAAACAGCGACGGCCTGCGCTGCGGTGGCCAGCGCTCCCGCGTCTTCTCTCGTCCGCCGCCTTCGGTGTTTCGCCGGGCCGCTTCGCGGGGCGGCACGGCGCTTCGGAGCGTCGTCGTCGTCTAAGTTGGGTTTTTCTTGTTCCCGGCGCATCGTGCCCCATCCAACCATTTCTCCCTCGCCCCTCCAGCTCGTATGCATCCCCCCGCTGGCAACTCCTCCTCGTCCTCCTCCTCCCCCTCCTTGTCTACCTTTCCCCCTGGGCGGTCCTCCGCTGTGGGCTGGCCGATCTGGCTGGCCTGGCTGGTCTGGGCAGCACGAGCAGTCTCTCTGGACCTTCTGGTTTCGGCCAGCTGTGAGGGGGTGGGCAGGCTTGGGTGTGTCTGGGTTCTGGGTAGCCTCTGCCCCCGCTGGTCGGGCTGGACGGGCCCCAGCTGCTTTCCTCCGCCCGGCTGGTGGAGTGCTCTTGGGCCGGACGGTCCGGTTGCGACGGCTTTCTCTGCCCGCGAGGATGTCCAGGCGGGCTTACCTGGCCCGCGGATCCTGGCTGTCTGGACCAGCCGCTGTCGCCTGGTTGATTTTCCACTCGATGTGCGTCCCGGCAGCGAAGCTCAGATTTGAAATTCCTGGCGCCCCCAGACCGATTTTTCAACTTGAGAAAAAAGGGGGCCGATCTCACATTGAAAGGGACCAATTTCAGATCGAAAGAGGCCCAATGTCAAGTTCCCCAAACCGCCTCATATATCCAAACAAGACAAAGTGGTTTTTGAAACAGGAGCGATTCCAAATTGAAAAAGGAGCGGCTTCATAAGAAAGAAGGGCAGATGGTTTGAACACGCCGCCGACTACAAATTGAACACGAGGCGTTTGATGCCTGAACAACTGCGTCCTGAGCGACTGCCTGAAATCACCTCAGGAGCACACAGGTCAATGGTTGAGAAGGCCCTCATGATTAAGGAGGAAATGGTCATGCAACCCGCAAGGTCAATGATGACGTCGCCTGTGAATATGTGGGATGCTTTTCTTGAGGGAGCCCCTTGAAGCAGGAGTTCCAATTTGGGGCCCCCTCAGCCGTTTCATTGGACCCCGCCGGCCGGGTCGTCTCGCCAATGAGACGCTGGAGCATCCCGCTGCGTTTCTTGTGCGTGAATGATGCTTCCTCCAGATGCCACGCGCGGGCGCTCAGAAGTACTGCAGCAGGCTGTCGAGTCCGAGCTGCATGCGGCCGAAGCAGAGGCCGCGCAGCCCGCCTCCCCACGCTGCTTTTTTTCGGCGGGCGAGCCGGACCCCTCGCTCTGCCCGCCGTTCGCCGTGTGCTCCACGGAGCGCTCCGACCACTGCAGTGGTCGCTCGCGCCCGGCACTCGGCGGCTTCGGCGCTCGCCCAGGTGCGGAGGGGAAGGGTCAGGTCAGGAGGGGTCGGGAGGAGGAGGAGGAGGAGGAGGAGGAGGAGGAGGAGGAGGAGGGGTCGGGAGGAGGAGGAGGAGGAGGAGGAGTGGTCGGGAGGAGGAGGAGGAGGAGGAGGAGGAGGAGGAGGAGGAGAGGAGGGGTCGGGAGGAGGAGGAGGAGGAGGAGGAGGAGGAGGAGGAGGAGGAGGGGGTCAGGAGGGGTCGGGAGAGGGAGCGGTGGAGGAGAAGGCGAAGGGCGTGAGGGAAGGAGGGCAGGGCTCCCGTGACCTCTTGGTCGTGGAGAGACCCGCGAGTTTCGATGACAGGGAGGTGGTGGATAGGGAGGAGCAGCAGGAGGAGAGAAGGAGGAAGGGAGGACGAGACTGATGGGGCTATCTGATGTTCTTGTGGGTTCTACCTGTGTTCTCTCCCCTCATGACGTTCCTTCTCAATGGTCTCTGGTTCCCTACGTAATTATTCCAATGATCTCCTCCCTCCTGCTTTCCCACTTGTATCTCTGTCTGGTGATCACCGTCTTCGTCTTCGTCTTCTTCCTCGTTGGTCTTTCTACTGCTCTCCTCCTTCTTCTCATCCTCGTTACCCTGATTATCCTCCTCCTTTCACCCTATTCTCCATCGTCCTGGTTTCCCTTCCCTGCGCCTCGGTATCATTCTTTTGCTGGAGGAGGGCGCGATCGGGAGGAGGGGGTGGGACGGAGTGGGTGGAGGAAGGGCGGAGGAGGAGGAGGAAAACGGAGTATGGATTGGCATGGGTCTGAAGACCTCGGTCTAGAAACGAGTGCGGTGAAACACACACACACACACACACACACACACACGCACACGCACACGCACACGCACACGCACACGCACACGCACACGCACACGCACACGCACACGCACACGCACACGCACACGCACACGCACACGCACACGCACACGCACACGCACACGCACACGCACACGCACACGCACACGCACACGCACACGCACACGCACACGCACACGCACACGCACACGCACACGCACGCGCACGCGCACGCGCACGCGCACGCGCACGCGCACGCGCACGCGCACGCGCACGCGCACGCACGCGCACGCGCACGCGCACGCGCACGCGCACGCGCACGCGCACGCGCACGCGCACGCGCACGCGCACGCGCACGCGCACGCGCACGCGCACGCGCACGCGCACGCGCACGCGCACGCGCACGCGCACGCGCACGCGCACGCGCACGCGCACGCGCACGCGCACGCGCACGCGCGCACGCGCGCACGCGCACGCGCACGCGCACGCGCACGCGCACGCGCACGCGCACGCGCACGCACGCGCACGCGCACGCGCACGCGCACGCGCACGCGCACGCGCACGCGCACGCGCACGCGCACGCGCACGCGCACGCGCACGCGCACGCGCACGCGCACACGCACGCACGCACGCACGCGCGCACGCACACGCACGCACGCACGCACGCACGCACGCACACCCTCGTACGCACGCACGCCCACCCACGCACGCACGCACGCACGTATGCCCACGCACGCACGCACACACCAGCGACGGGCCTTGTCCAGCGAGCTCCAGGTGATGCTCGCAAAGGTACGGGGGTTGGCTAACCATCGTAGGTGGTGGCAGCGAGAGCCTGCTTCCTCTGAAGGCCCTTGGCCAAGAAAGTCCTCACCGTGGTCTGCAGCATGGGCACTGTCAGGACGAACTAAGGCGCGAACACCAATTGCTGCATTACCATGACGTGCGTCCAAGCACTGTGGACACAGGGCGCCCAGATCGGTGTCGAAACGCCGTACACAGATACCAAGACGACCAAGAGCAGCATCGCCGCCGATGTCGGCCGGGAGGCCCCGGCGCAAGGCCACGCGAAGTCGTGCGGCACGGCAGCTGCGGCGATGCGGTGATCCGTGCTGCGGAACGCCCTGAGGATGAGAAGGAGGAGAAGGAGCAGGAGGAGGAGGAGGAGGAGGAGGAGGAGGGGTCAGGAGGGGTCGGGAGGAGAAGGAGGAGGGGGAGGAGGAGGAGGAGGAGGAGGAGGAGAAGGAGCAGGAGGAGGAGGAGGGACGAGGGGAGGAGAAACCACGAAGGAGAAGAAGAAGAAGCAAGACGAGGAGGAGGACGACCTCGCAGGGGGAAGAGCGGAGTGGGAGAGTGCGGAACCGGGACGGGGCAGGAGCAGCGATAGGAGCGCGGGAGGAAAAAAAAAAAGGGCGGCTTCCAGCGACACCTGCGGCAGCCTCGTGCAGCCGCGGGCCCAGCGCCCCTCCTTCCCCCCGGCCTTTTCCGCCCTCCTCCCCACCCCTCCCAGCGTTACGTCGGGCCTGTCCCTCTACAGGAGGGATGTTCAAGAATAGTCAAAACATAGTCTGGGGACGTTTTTAAAAATATTATTATTGAATATGTTTAGAGTACTTTCTGAGTGTGTTCGATTTTTCGCCCACAGCCCCTCTGCAGGGCACAGGCCCGACCCAATCCCACTGCCCTTTTGTCCCCTCTGGCCAGCAAGCAGAACCGGATTCATGAGTGAACGGGGCCCTGAGGTTTTTCTTACCGTTTCGTTCCGAAGCCCCTGGGCTTACAGAAGACGCGGCTCCGGGTGAAACGCGACCCATGGGAAGCGCCCGGGGCCAGGGGCCCGTGCCGTTCGGGACCCCGCTCCCTCACGCCAGAGGGGAAGGCCATGCTGACGCCGCCAACCTCTTCGGACGCGGTCCGGATTGACGCGAGAGTGCCGGCGTCGTTCCCCCATGGTGTCTCGAGCTGAACGATGCAGATAGATCGTCGGGTCGCCCTTCATCTTCATGCTTCTTTCCTCCCCTCTCGTCCTCTCTCATCCCCCGTCCTGTCCTTCCCTCCCTCCCTAAGCACCTGGGAGAATTCATCTCAAAGTAGGCCCCCGCGAGTAGTACATGGACCTGGGGGAGCACCGCTGAGGTCAAGCTTAGCTTCGTTTCTCTCCCGGGACTTCTGCCAGCTGTCCTGTCGTGAACTCGGCTGGCTGGCAGTGGCCGATGCTCGAAGGCACAAGCCCAAGCTTCACACCCACACCGATTTTGGCCAGGCCGCTTCTCAGTGAATATGCGAATCCGAGGCTGGGAACTACCTCGGGGATCCCCGACTGTTCTCGAGAACGTTCCCCGACGACCTTGACGATCCTCGGTCCCCGACGATCCCCGATCGCGATAGATGCAAACTGACAATCGACGTCTTAACTCTAACTCGTGCCTTAAGGGCACGGGGGCGGATTTGAAAATGGGAAAATTTGAGGGCCAGCGTGAATTTCAGCGCGTTCAGTTTCAGCGCGTTCAGCCCGATTGGAACATATATGTAATGCGGGCGCCCGAGGGATTCCTCGTCCTCCTCGTCGCCCCCTGTTCTCTGCTCCTCCTTCGCCTCTGCCCCCCCTGGCCCTTCCCGTTCTCCCTCCCCCCTGGAGGAGAGGGGAGGGGGGGGGGAAGCGAGGGCGCCGAGAGGGTGGTACGCTGGCCCATCCTGCAAGCGTTCGTCCTCCTCCTCCTCCTCCTCCTCCTCCTCCTCCTCCTCCTGAACTGCAGATACTGCGTCGACCGCTCGCGGAGGACCCCATGGGATCCTGGGGCGAGATTCGAGCCTCCAGCGAAACGAAAACGACGCAAGAACAATTGTGGGCGCCCCAGCAACGAAGGCGCAAGAGCAGGGGAGGGCACGAAGTCCTGCGGACTGCAGAGGCAGCCCCAACCGTAACACGATCCTGGCCTGACGTGACCACTCATGTTCGTCGCCGTGGCGTTTTCGTGTGAGCGTGACCACGAATTTCGTTCGATGCGACCGGTGTCCTCACGGTCGCTAACTACGCCCGCCCGAGAGCACAGTTCGCCCGATCGCCTGCCAGTCTGGGGGCCAGGGCAAGGCGATTCAGTTCTAAGACGATTCTGCTTGATGGTGGCATGACGCTTTGAATGGTGGAATGGGCACCACTGAAAAATGTGAAATTGACGCAGCGCGAATGCACTACGTAAAAGCACCACGTAGGAAGCACCGTGCACATAAGCGCGAGGTGCGAAAGCGAGACACGCAAAAGAAAGTCAAAGTGCCTCCCCCAGGGCGCTGCTGCGGCGCTCCTGCGGCCCCGGGCGCGCTCGCTGCCTTCCCGGCGGCGCTCCCTGGGGTGCTCCAGCGTTCCTGTCTTCTCTTCTGCGTGCACCTTAGGCGATGCTCAAGAAAACTTGAGTTTTCGGCCAGAGTCTCGATTATTCTTAACGTTTCAATGTAAATCCTGAGTTTTTACTAGAAATGCTGGGTTTTTTTATTCAAGATCTGAGACTCTGAATTTCTGGACCCATGATTTCTGAAGCATTTCGCAGGGTGTAGTGCTGTTTTCGCCACGTAGCGTTTCCGAGCAGCGTGCCGCCGCAGGGCGCCCCCCCGCGGCACTCCAGCGCGGCCTGCTCCTCGCGGCCTCGGGCGACGCCCCGCGGGAGACGCGGGCCCGACCGGAGCTGCGTTGCGACGGCGTGCGTCTTTGTGCTGCGCCCCGTTGTCGCGCGGAGTGTTTGCGCAGCGTGCCGACGCAGGGCGCGTCCCGCGGCGCCCCGTCGGCCCGCTCCAATGCGCGGACTCGGGCGACGCTCGCGGGAGACGGGGGCGACCGTGGCGTCTGCGCGGGTTGCTTTCTGCGTCCGTGCCGTGTCTGCGCGGGTTGTTTTTTCGAGTGGCGTGCCGACTCGGGGCCTCCCTGCGGCGCTCCAGCGGCCCGCTCCTGGCGGGCTCGGGCCACGCTGACGGGAGACACGGGCAACCGTAATCGAGGATGACGATTAAGAAATGACCGGGGGTCGTGTTCACGCGGCGGCGGCCGGGATGACGATTAGAAAAAACCGGCCGCTGGCTGGAAAACTATTCTTCTGAACCGTTCTCCGCCAGTCAGAAAACCATGTAAATCTCATATTTTTTTTATCGTCATCCCGCATTCGTGTTTGCGCGTTGCTGTTTCTGTTCTGCGCAGTTCACCGCCCACCAAACCACCCCAACCCAACCCGAAGGCCCCAATTTGCCCTCCATTTCCACTTGGGGGGGTTCGGGGAACATCGAAAAAACGCGTATGGAACCCATACCCCCCCCAACCCGAAATCCGGGTCTTCGGGTTGGGTTGGGGTGGTCTGGTAGGTAGTCAGCAGTGCTCGTGTGCAGTATGTTCGGGCAGCGTGTCGACGCGGGGCTCCCCCGCGGCGCTCCGGGCGGCCCGTTCGCGGCGGCTTCGGGCGGCGCTCGCGAGAGACGCGGGCGGCCGGAGGGACTGAGGCATAGTGTTTCTTGTTCTGCGCAGCGCTGTGGGAAAACACACACACACACACACACACTGTGGGAAAACAACACACACACACTGTGGGAAAAAATCACACACAAAAAACACACACACACACAACAAAAAACACGGTGGGGAAAAAACACAGAACACACACAAACAAAACACATACAAATTATCCTGGCGAAAGACCCAACCATAAGCAATTGTTGGTAACGCGTTGTGGGTGCCGCTTTCGGTGGGGCTCCATATGGGGCCACGAAGCGCTGCCTTGGATGGGGGAACCGCATGCGGACTGCGCCACCGGGGCGGGCCTTCGGTGGAGCTGCGAACTGCGCCACTGGGGCCTTCGGTGGAGCTCCCTATGGTGCCACGAAACGCTGCCCTGGGCGGGGGAAGCGCATGCGAACTGCGCCACGGGGGCTTTCGGTGGAGCTCCCCATGGGGCCACGAAGCGCTGCCCTGGGTGGGGGAACCGCATGCGAGAGCAGCCATGGGGCCTCCGGGGAGCTCCCTATGGGGCCACGAAACGCTGCCCTGGGTGGGGGAACCGCATGCGAGAGCAGCCACTGGGGCCTTCGGTGGAGCTCCCTATGGGGCGCTGCCCTGGTGGGGGGGAAACCGCATGCGAACACCCCCACTGGCCTTCGGTGGAGCTCCCTATGGGGCCACGAAACGCTGCCCTGGGTGGGGGAACCGCATGCGAACACCCCCACTGGGGCCTTCGGTGGAGCTCCCTATGGGGCTACGAAACGCTGCCCTGGGTGGGGGAACCGCATGCGAACACCCCCACTGGGGCCTTCGGTGGAGCTCCCTATGGGGCCACGAAACGCTGCCCTGGGTGGGGGAACCGCATGCGAACACCCCCACTGGGGCCTTCGGTGGAGCTCCCTATGGGGCTACGAAACGCTGCCCTGCCGCATGCGAACACCCCCACTGGGGCCTTCGGTGGAGCTCCCTATGGGGCTACGAAACGCTGCCCTGGGTGGGGGAACCGCATGCGAACACCCCACTGGGGCCTTCGGTGGAGCTCCCTATGGGGCCACGAAACGCTGCCCTGGGTGGGGGAACCGCATGCGAACACCCCCACTGGGGCCTTCGGTGGAGCTCCCTATGGGGCTACGAAACGCTGCCCTGGGTGGGGGAACCGCATGCGAACACCCCCACTGGGGCCTTCGGTGGAGCTCCCTATGGGGCTACGAAACGCTGCCCTGGGTGGGGGAACCGCATGCGAACACCCCCACTGGGGCCTTCGGTGGAGCTCCCTATGGGGCCACGAAACGCTGCCCTGGGTGGGGGAACCGCATGCGAACACCCCCACTGGGGCCTTCGGTGGAGCTCCCTATGGGGCTACGAAACGCTGCCCTGGGTGGGGGCACCGCATGCGAACACCCCCACTGGGGCCTTCGGTGGAGCTCCCTATGGGGCCACGAAACGCTGCCCTGGGTGGGGGAACCGCATGCGAACACCCCCACTGGGGCCTTCGGTGGAGCTCCCTATGGGGCTACGAAACGCTGCCCTGGGTGGGGGAACCGCATGCGAACACCCCCACTGGGGCCTTCGGTGGAGCTCCCTATGGGGCCACGAAACGCTGCCCTGGGTGGGGGAACCGCATGCGAACACCCCCACTGGGGCCTTCGGTGGAGCTCCCTATGGGGCCACGAAACGCTGCCCTGGGTGGGGGAACCGCATGCGAACACCCCCACTGGGGCCTTCGGTGGAGCTCCCTATGGGGCCACGAAACGCTGCCCTGGGTGGGGGAACCGCATGCGAACACCCCCACTGGGGCCTTCGGTGGAGCTCCCTATGGGGCTACGAAACGCTGCCCTGGGTGGGGGAACCGCATGCGAACACCCCCACTGGGGCCTTCGGTGGAGCTCCCTATGGGGCTACGAAACGCTGCCCTGGGTGGGGGAACCGCATGCGAACACCCCCACTGGGGCCTTCGGTGGAGCTCCCTATGGGGCTACGAAACGCTGCCCTGGGTGGGGGAACCGCATGCGAACACCCCCACTGGGGCCTTCGGTGGAGCTCCCTATGGGGCCACGAAACGCTGCCCTGGGTGGGGGAACCGCATGCGAACACCCCCACTGGGGCCTTCGGTGGAGCTCCCTATGGGGCCACGAAACGCTGCCCTGGGTGGGGGAACCGCATGCGAACACCCCCACTGGGGCCTTCGGTGGAGGTCCCTATGGGGCTACGAAACGCGTGAGAGGTGTGCCGAGAGCAGAGGCAAGGAGGGGGAGGAGGGGGAGGAGGAAGGAGGAGGGGAACGCGGGGCACCGTCTCTTCAAAACGAGGACCCAACACCACAGGATGGTTGGGAACAAACACATACAAAACACACACACACACACACGCAAACACACACACACACACACACACTGTGTGTGTGTGTTTTAAACACACTGTGTGTGTTTCTTCCCACCCGACCAGTTGGGGCTGTTAGATTTTAAGACCAGGCCTCCTGACCCGCGCAGTCCGCACACCGCGGCCGCAGCATCCCCAGGTCCATGGAGTATCCCCATGGGCTCCCCGCCTCGCGCTGGCCCGCCCAGTCTGCGTACCGCGGCCGCCCGATCACCAGGTGCACCGAGTCTCCCCCGAGTTTTCCGGCCTCGCGCCTTCGACGAACACGAAACAAAATGCGTAGCACCCCGCCATTGCGGATGAGAGTAAAGGGGAGGGCGAGGGTTGGGTCGCGGGGTGGGTCGCGGGGTGGGTCGCGGGGTGGGTCGCGGGGATGCCTTCGCGGGCGAGGATGACGACAACAGCAACAACAACAATAGTTGTACCCGAGTGCTCTGTGATTTTACGTGCAACATGCATCCACCATACCAGCTCCCTCATCGTGGATCTTTTCTTGCGCTGAGGGGGCCCGATATTCCCCACCCGGGTATCCTGGCCTCGCAGGTGCGAACCCCTCTCCAGACGCGTAGGTCGCACATGGAAACACATACCCCGAAACAGCACGCAGACAACACGACGCGGAAACAGTACGCCTTAATTCGACGCGAGAGCACTACGTCCGCTCGTTACGCAAACTACGCCACGGAATCACACAACCCCAATGCACTACGTGGCGCGTCTCCAGGCACGTCATCGCGCGGTGCGGCACAGCGATGAGAAACACAACACAGCCCTTCGCACAGTAGCATCACCCTTACAATTTCCAGCGCGACCACTGCCCATCACTTGACTGAGGTGCACGGAAGCGTCCCAGGCCTCACAGATCTGAATCCCTTTCTGGGCTCGTGGGTCGATCATGGAAACACATGACGCGAAAACACGGCGCAAAAACACGATTCGGAAGCATTACGCGCGGATTCAACGGGACCGCATTACGTCCATTCGCAACGCGAAATGCATATCGGGAAATGCATTACGCCAATGCATCTCGCAAGTCCACTACGCAACTACGTTTACGCAAACCCACGACGCAAAAAAACCTACGTAAAAACACCCCGCAAAACAAACACCTCGCAAACACCTCACGCAAAAAAAACGCGACGCAGACCACCGCGTACCTTATGGCAGGGTCGGGCGCCGCTCTCGCAATCCTTTTGGTTTCGTGCGGAACTTCCCCGCAACAGCACAACAGCGGTCACAGTTTTGGGCCCCGTGGCGGGCGCGCATCCCAGACCCCCGACGTCATGATTTTGTCATAACGCCGACCCATTCCCCGGGACCGATTTCTCATCTTGAGTCGTGTTTTGACGGCCCCGAGGCCCGGTGAGGGCTTCCAGAGGCCGAGAATATGGAACAACGTTCCGTCATGATTTGTTTGCTTTCCCCCGGGGGATCTGGGATCGTGGGCCCCGCGTGCGCCGCCGTCTTCTGGCGCTCGAGGGCGGCTCGCGCTGCCCTGGCGACAGCGGGCGTGCGCGGCGCGGACGCCCCCGTGGGGGTCGCGCGCCCGCGGCGGGCCTTCCCTGAGTGGTGGTCCGCGCTGTCCCCGAGCACCCTCTCTTGATGGGCCCCTCCTCCCCCTCCTCCTGCTCCTCCACCTCCTCCTCCTCCTGCTCCTCCTCCTCCTCTCCCTCCTCCTGCCCCTCCTGCTCTTAGATCCTCCTCCTCCTCCTCCTCCTCCTCCTCCACCTCATCCTCCTGATGGGCCCATTTCTCACCACCGCTACCACAGATAAGAAAGGGAGGCGGAGGAGAAGGTGGAGGAGGAGAAGCAGGGGGAGGAGGAGGAGGACCTCATCCTCCCTTCTCCCCCGTCCTGCACGCGGTAGCGGTGGTGGTGGAAAAGAGTTGCCCATCGCCTCTTTCGTCCCTCGCGCGCCAGTGGGGCGACCTCCCTGGCCACGGTGATCGCTTGGCGAACGTCTCGCGCAACCGCGCGTTCACTCTGGCGGCTGACACCGTGCCACCCGTGCGCACAAGCTGCCATCGTGTGGCTGACGGCCTTGCTTCCCGCGAGGAAGAGCAAACATTCGAACAACTCTTGAAGGCAAGGTGTCGATCTGGCTGGCGTCTGGGCTGTTCATATTGAAGAACTTGGAGTGTCTTTTCCCCACGCGTCCGCCAGGGCCGCAGTCAGTCAGTCAGTCAGTCAGAGTCCCCTCCTCTTCCATTTCCCACCTTCCCTTCGTTTCCTCTTCTCTCCCCGGGGACGGCTCGAGAGAACATAATTATCATCGTTTCTCGCCTCGCGCAGAGCGCACTTAAGCTGCCCTGGTCGCTGAGGTTCTCCCAGGACACCTTGGACCGCGCGATCACGGAGGGGAAGGAGACGCCGCTTGCCGCGGAGGAGGAAGGCAGGAGGAGCCACGGGAGGTGATTTGCCGATACCGCTTTTCGTCCTGCGGAGTTCGCGTCGCCACGGCTAGATTACCCTCGGGCATCTGGTCAGAACGCACCCTGGGAGAGGTCCGGGGAACAGCGGTATCGGTACTTTCCTTACCTCCTCAGAGGGTGACCTGGAGGAGGAGGACGAGGGGGAGGACGCGTAGTAGAACAGGAGCAGGAGCAGGAGGGGGAGACGAAAGGGGGGATGGGATGAGCTGAAGAAGTTGGGGTGGAATGCCTCCCTCCTAGGCCTCGGAAGTTCCCGAAGCGGGGGGGCTATTTGAGGAAGCCGGTGTGTGCGTTCGGTCGTTCGCGGGGTGGGTTTCCCCCCCTACGAAATGTGGTTTGCCCTCGGCTCATCGAGTGTCCGTTCGGTGGACCAATGCCTACATCTCAGGTGGTTTCCTCCTGGCTTCCCCAGGGGACCCCTTGGGAAACTGGGGAGGTCATGTCCTTTTCACATTTGGCAGGTAGGTCTATGGGTGGAGCTTCCCTTCCGCCACCCGAGAAAATTGGAGCACCATTCCCAGCTCGTTTCGGCGGTCGGGTGGGTGGACCGTCTTCGAGGGAGGGTGCGGGCCCCAACGTGGTACACATTTGTCTGCACCAATGCGACCTGGAGGACCATCGATTTCTTGGTCATGACTGCAGGGCTGGCCAAGAGTGTGAAGAGCTGCGAGGTGAACGATGGCACGTTTATCGCGACCCATTGGCCATTGCGGGTCACCTTTGGTGGTGCTCCATTGGCGCCAAAGATTTGTTTACATTTTGAATTTGCCGTTGCCATTCCCGACCTCGGCAGGCATCGGCACCCAGTAGGGGCCACTAAGATGGGATGACCTCCAGGATTCTGCGATGCGGAGGGGAGATCAATCATACCAGCTGTTGTGTACCACTGGGTTCAGGATGAGGAGCAGTGTCCAGCTGCCTGCAGCAAATCTCACCGCCGTACCAGCCAAGCATTCTGGGTTAGCGACTGGTCGGGGGGACGCGGTAGGCCGTCACGTGTGACACCTTGTTTCTCCAGGCTTGGGGGGAGCCCCTTGGGGCCCTCTTGGGCCGTTTTGGGTCCCTCGCAGGCCGTCTTGGGCCGTCTTGGGGCCCTCGTGGCCGCATGCTGTGTGCCCGCCCTGCGCGAAGGACAGCGACAGCGAGGTGCAGATCCTGTGCCTGGACGAGGACGAGTCCTGCTCGGCCGCCTGCCGTGCGCTCGAGAGCTACGGGTACCAGGCGAGCCTTCTACGCTCCGCCGGGGCGTGGACGGACAGGGAAGGGGAGACGGAGGAGGAGGAGGAGGAGGAGAGGGGGGCGGACAAGGCAGAGGGACATGAGGACCGGGAGCGGGCGGACCTTATCTTTTCTTGCTTCCACTCCCGAAGAGGAGGAGCAGGCGGAGAGGGAGAACAGGGACGGTGGCGGGCGTGGAGCGGAGCCCGGGCCCCAGCTCGCGTCTCCCCGCAACTCTCGCTTCTAGCCATCCTCGCCCTACATCGAGGAACATCGAGGCTCGATCCTCGAGGAACATCGAGGAACATCGAGGAACATCGAGCAGCCATCTCGCACTGCTCCCCGAGGAACATCGAGGCTCGATCATTCAGTTGGTGATTACGCGTTCTTGCCCAAATTGGGCCTCCCTGGACCTCCGGGGGCCGGTCGAGGCCCCCGCCAGGGGCCTCCAGGGGGAAAGGGGAAGGGGAGAATGGGGAGGGGGCGGAGGAAGATGGTCTGGCTGGCCCCCGAGGCCCACCACTTCCCCTCCTCGCTCCCCCTGCTCCCATTCCTGCTCATCTTCCTCCCCCTCTCCGCCTCCGGGCAAGCCTCCTCCACCTCTTCATCCTCCTCCTGCTCGTCCCTCCACCTTCCTCCCTCCTCCTCCTCCTCCTCCTCCTCCTCCTCCTCCTCGTCCTCGTCCTCCTCCTCCTCGTCCTCCTCCTCCTCGTCCTCCTTTTCCTCCCCCTCCTCCTCCTACTACACTTCCTCCTCCGCCGAATCACTACTTCGCCATTTTGGCTCACGGCACGACATTCGGCTGTCTAGTCGCCCCGCACTAGCTGCATAGCTGCTTGTCCTCCTTCCCCTCTCCGCCGCGCGCATGGCTCTTCCCCATGAGTAACAAAACCGGATGCACAACGCCGTCATGCGCGAACTCGCGGCTCAGGATGGGCGGCATTACCAAAGTCTAGTTCAAGTTTTTAGGGCATCGCCATTTGGTGCTCGCTCCAGGACTACGTTGGGCCAAGTTGGTCAAGTTCGACTGCGCCTTCAGCCTAGTCTGCCACCGCACGGCGCTGCGGACACGGTCACTTGTGGACGACCTCCGCAGAGAGACGCGCGCCACCGTGGAGATCGGCAGCGCGTCAGACTCGCGCTCGTAGAACGACGCCTGGCATGGAGCCGCGCGCCCACTTTCAGGAGTTGAGTTCCGGTTCAACGGCAGCGCGAAGGAATTCCACGTTTTCGGGGGCGGCAAAGAGGGGGGTGAGGACCAGGGGGGGGAGATATCATGGCGTGGACCATGATATTTACCCAGGTTTCGCGGCGCCTCTTCTCATTTCAGAAAGGGCGCGTTCTGTTGTCGCTTGGAGGGGGGGGGGTGGAACCGGACCCCCCCCCCTGGATGGAGGGAGGGGGGGGTTCGATCCCCCCCCCCCATGACCCGTGACGGAGGGGGGGGTGTTCGAACCCCCCCCCCTTCCCTACTTCTCCTCTCTCCCTCTACTCGGCTGGCGGCGGCGGCGGGGACGACGATTTTCTTTTCTGGGCCGGCGCTGGCGCCTGCGGCGGCGTGCGGCGGCGGTGGGGAGCGTCGACGAGGACGGTGTTGTTGGTGGTGGTGGTGGTGGTGGGTTGTGGTGGTGGTGGTGGCGGTGGTGGTGGTTGCGGTGGTGGTTGTTGTGGTTGTGGTGGTGGTGTGGTGGTTTGTTGGTGGTGGTGGTTGTGGTGGTGGGTGTGTGGTGGTGGTGGTGGTGGTGTGTGGTTGGTGGTTGGTGTTGGTGGTGGTGGTGGTGGTTGGTGGTGGTGTGGTGTGGTGGTGGTGTGGTGTGGTTTGGGGTGGCGGTGTGGTGGTGGTTTGTGGTGGTGGTGGGGTGGTGGTGGTGGTGGGTTGTGGTGGTGGCGGTGGTTTGTGGAGGTGGTGCTGGTGTTGGTGGTGGTGGCGGTGGTTGTGGTGGTGTGGTGGTTTGTGGTGGTGGTTGTGGGTTGTGCTGCTGGTAATGTTGGTGGTTGTGGCGGTGGTTGTGGTGGCGTGGTAGATTGTGGTGGTGGTGGTGGTAGTGGTGGTGGGTTTTTGTGGTGGCGGTGGTGGTGATGGTGAGTTGTGGTGGTGGTGGTTGTGGTGGTGATGGTGGCTGTGGTGGTGGTGGTGGTTGTGTGGTGAGTTGTTGGTGGTGGTGGTGGTGGGTTGAAGCGGTGATGGTGGTGGTGGTAATGGTGGTGGTGGTGGTAGTGGTGGTTATCGTCGCTGCGTCCCCGCCGTCGTCGGCGCCAGCGCCGGCGCTGCTGGCCGCCGCCAGCGCCGGCGCCGGCGCCAAGGGGGGGGGGTTCGAACACCCCCCCCATCCTTGGGCGCCACGGGGAGGGGGGTTCAAACCCCCCTCCACCCCCCTTGGGCTGACTCTGGTCATCGTCGCTGCGTCCCCGCCGTCGGCGCTGCTGGCAGCCGCCGGCGCGGGTTCCGCGGGGGGGGTTCAAACCCTCCCCCGTTGGGAGCGGGGGGGGGTCGGGAGGGGGGGTTTGGGGGGGAGGGGAGTCCCCTTGGTTCTGATCGACGGCGCCGAGTCTTTCGGGGGGGGGGCAACCCCCTGTTCGAAACGCGCCGAGGAATGTTCCCACGGCAAGCGCCCGTGCAGCGCGTTCTCTCTTATTTCATTGCGTCCCTGGCCCCCCCTCGGGCCGCGCACGTGCCGCCGGCCGTGACCTGCCCCCCCCCTCTTGGACGCCCCCCCCCTTGGCCGCCCCCGACGCTTGCCGCCCGCCACGGGCGGCAGGGCAGGCGACTGCCGCGACCTTCGCGTCTGCCTCTTGGAGGCTTTCGGCGCGTCGCAGCAGGTCTGCCGATGGGCAGACTTCCCGTGCCGCGGGCCGTGGACTTGGCCGCGGGCTCGGCGGGCACGGCGGGCTCGGGCCACTAGCAGGCTCCCCGGCCGCGATCTGAGGAGCGGCCCGGAAACCACGACCCGAGCGGAGGCCCGCCTCGCAGCTTCCTCCGCTTCGCCCCCTGCCTCCCTTGATGCCCACGGTGCTGCGAGGCCGCTGCAAGCGCGCCTGTGCGGGTGGCGGATCCTCCGACTCTCTCTCTCGCTCCTCGCGCATCGACTTCCCTCCTCTGGGCACGCCCGGCCTCCTCCGCAGGACCGCTCCTCGCGAGCCGCGCCCCTGGCGCTCCCGCCGGGGCGCGGGGGCCGCGCGGCGCGCCGCGCGCCGCCCTTGCCGCGCTGGGGCTCCCCGAGCAGCGCGGGGGGGCGGCCTCGAGGCCTGGGCAAGCTGCTCCGGGCAAGCAGCGCGCGCCCGGGCCGCCTGCCTCCCACCCGGAGACTCCCCGCGCGGCTGCGGGAGCGGTTGCGCGAGAGGGGCCCGCCAGGGTTCGCGCCGCGCGTCGTGTGTGTGGGGGGGGGGGGGGGGGGCGATCGGGGGGGAGGGGGACAGCGGGTGCTGCAGACGAGGGGCCCCCTCTCAGGCCTCCAAGATGGGCCCCAAAGGGGCCTCCAGGGCGCGCGGGACGTGCACCTCTGCCTCCGCCGCCCAGTTGCAGTAGGAGCTCGACCACAAAGAACCGTCCACAAGAAACCCAACCCTACGACTCCAGGACTCCGTTTTGGTTGGGGAACGTCACGCTTTCTATCGCAAAACCATAGAAGCCGAAGAAACCCAGGGCACCCTGGAGACAAGCAGGGTGTTTCTTGGCATGGAGCATGGGTTTCTACTGCATCGCCCCCCATTCAGCAACGCCCCAAGGTCGGCGCGCATCTTCTGCTGCTGCCATTCTTGCGGGGCGCGCGTGCCACCCCTGCCGCCGCGCGGCCCTTCATAAACTCCTGGCGTGCGCGCGGTCGCTGGCGGGGAGCTTCTCGACCGCGCTCCCTCATAATTACGGCGGGGGCGTTGGTTCAGGAATGCGCCGAGGAGGCTGCAGACCCTGGAGGATCCCTCATCTGATGAGGGTAGCAGTGACATCCATGGCCAATCCACGATAGGAGTGCCACCGGCTTCCAGACCCTGGGTTCCGCATCCAGGGGGTCCTCCTCTTCCTCCTCCTTCTCCTCCTCCTCCTCCTCCTCCGCCTCCTCCCTCCTCCTCCCCCTCCTCCTCCTCCTCCTCCTCCTCCTCCTCCTCCTCCTCCTCCTCCTCCTCCTCATCCTCCTCATCCTCCTCATTCTTCCTCCTCCTCCCCCTCCTTTTTCCTTTTCCTCCTCCTCCTCCTCCTTCCTCTTCCAGTGCCCCACCGTACAGAGGGGGTGAGGCCTCTACAGGCCGCTTCTCGGACCGGGGGCCGCAGTGGGCCGCGGAGGCTGCAGGGCAGTTGTTCATCTTCTCCGCAGATGTGTCCATTTTCATTTTTTCTCCTCTTTCTCCTCCTCCTCCTCCTCATCCTCCTCCTCCTCCTCCTCCTCCTCACCCTCCTCCCCCGGTGAAGAGACGGCGACTGGAAACGTCCCAAATATTGTCCGGGATGTGAGAGGGAGCCAGGACGGGTAGCAAGACGGCGACGTAGCTGGGAAGAGAAAGGCGTCAGAGCCGTACAAAACATGCAGAACAGAACTGGTCAAACATTGCCCTGCCGTTTCCAGGGCCAACAGAGCCTAGTGGCTGTTCACTAACGGTTCGGGGCGAGAATATGTTGCGCCTGGGCGTTCCAGAGCGCCAGTAGCCGACGAGAAAGCATTGCATAGACATTCCAATTCCCAACCATCCTGTGGTGTTGGGTCCTCGTTTTGAAATAACGGTCCCCGCGTTCTCCTCCTCCTCCTCCTCCTCCTCCTCCTCCTCCTCTCTCCTCTTCTCCTTCCCTGCGTTTCTTCTACCCAGTATAGCTTCGTGGCTCCATAGGGAGCCCCAGCGAAGTTCCCAGTGCTACCGTCCGCATGTATCCCGCACACCCAGTACAGCGCTTCGTGGTCCCATCCTCCTTCCTCCCTGCGGTTCACCAGCCAGTAAAGCGTTTCGTGGCCCCCTAGTCCCAGTGCTACCGCCCGCATGCGTGCCGCACACCCAGTACAGCGCTTCGTGGCTCCATTGGGAGCCCAGCGAAGGTCCCAGTGCTACCGTCCGCATGGGTCCCGCACACCCAGTACAGCACTTCGTGCCCCCCCATGGGAGCCCCAGCGAAGGTACCAGTGCTACCGTCCGCATGCGTCTCGCACACCCAATTTGGCATTTTCACCCACCCGGTACAGTGCTTCGTGGCCCCCTATAGGGAGCTCCACCGAAGCTCCGATTGGGACCGCCCGCGTGCGTCCCCGAAACTCAATATGGCATTTTCACCTACCCAGCACACCGCTTCGTGGCCCCATCTGGAGCTCCACCGAAGCCCCAGTGGGACCGTCCGCATGCCTTCCGGAAGCCCAATTTGGCATTTTTCGCCCACCCAGTACAGCGCTTCGTGGCCCCATAGGGAGCTCCCAGTGCTATCGTCCGCATGCGCCCTGGGAGTCCAATTTGGCAATTCCAGCCACCCAATACAACGCTTCGTGGCCCCATAGGGAGCTCCGCCAAAGCCCCCAGTGGGACCGTCCGCATGCGTCCCAGAAGCCCAATTTGGCATTTTCACCCCCCCAATACATCCCTTCGTGGCCCCATAGGGAGCTCCACCGAAGCCCCCAGTGGCACCGTCCGCATGCGTCCCGGAAACACAGTTTGGCAGTTTCACCCACCCAGTACAGCATTTCGTGGCCCCATAGGGAGGTCCATTCACGGCCCCAGTGCTACCGCCCGCATGCGTTCCCCCCCACCCAGTGTGCAGACCTTCGTGGCCTCATATGGAGCTTCACCGAAGCCCCCAGTGGGACCGTCCGCATGCGTCCCTGAAACCAAATTTGGCATTTTCACACACACACACACAGTACAGCGTTTGGTGGCCCCATAGGGAGCCCCATAGGGAGCTCCACCGAAGTCTCATGTGGGACCGTCCGCATGCGTCCCGCACACCCAATTTGGCATTTTCAACCACCCAGTATAGCGTTTCGCGGCCCCATTGGGAGCTTCACCGAAGAAGATATTCACAATTGCAGCACCCACAACTGCATGTGGTTGGGTCTTTCGCCAGGATCATTTGTCTGGGTTTCGTGCGGGTTTCCTGCATCGGCGCGGGACTCCTTTGGCTCTGCGCGCCAGGGCAGGAGAGTCCAGCGCAGATCCAATAGATCCGCGCTGGCTCCCGAAAAAGTTTCTGTTCATACAGCTCTTCGCTCTGGAGAGGGCGGCAGGGCGAGGGGAAGGGGAAGCAGGGAGGAGGAAGGAGGATTTTTCTAGGCGGATGAGGAAGAGGAGGAGAGGGAGGAGGAGGAGGAGGAGGAGGAGGAGGAGGAGGAAGAGGAGGAAGAGGAGGAGGAGGAGGAGGAGAAGGAGGAGGAGGAGGAGGAGGACCAGTGTAAGCCCAAGGCGCATCAACGATGTTGGCATAAAGCCTCTCTCCAAGCTTCCTCTTCATATAGGCCCTGCTCTGGAAGCCCCCCGAGAGAGCGCTCTGGAGCGGCCGCGGCGGCTCGCGCCTCGCTCCGGGCCCGGCGGTTCCCCCGGAGATCTCGAGCGTGTCATCGCCCGCGCGTGTCCCCCCCCAGAGGCCCACTCTGCCCCCCGCAGTGGCAGCGCCGAGTGGTTGCGCGGCAGGCACGGGGGGGATCTGCCCTCCCCGACCGCATGCCCTGCTGGGGCGCTGGGCTGTTTTTCTCTTGCTCTGGCCACGGGGCGGTCGCCCGTCGTGTGGCCAGCGCCTCCTCGCCCATGGGGCTGCTGGAGGTACTCTTTCGGTCGGTGAGGTCTCCCTCGCTGCCAGCAGTGGTTTCCCAGCCGCCGCTGCTGTGTCCTTTTTCACCAAGGCTGTGCGGGCGTTGAGCTCAAAACAAAACCCAGGCATGCGACGTCTTGATTTTCTCAGGACGGCGCCCCTGGAAGCCCCGACCCTCTCCCCTCTGGACCAGCTTTTCGTCCCGAGCCGGTTTGTTGACGGTCCCGAGGCCCTGCGAGGGCCCCCACTGGGCCGCAAATGTCGACTAGGCGTAAGACCTTTCGCGGGAGTGACCTTTGGCGCGGGCACACATGGGCAGAGTTTGCGAAACGATGTGTATTTTGTTATTTGCATGTCTGTTGGGTTTCTCTTCGATGGCGTTGCGTTCCAGGGAATGTGGTTGCGCTACACACTGTTCACTTCTCATGCTTCGAAAGTTATTTGGTTTTTTGGGGGCAGATTCTTTCATGTCTAACTGTTTTATCCTGGGCCTCTTCCTGGCCACAAGGGGGCCACGAACAGTTAGAATCGAGCAGAATTAGGAATGAACACGATGAGAAATGAACGACGTGTACCGTCAGGAGACGGGCCGTGCGGTGAGGTCTGTCGGGGTTCTGAGGTCACCGCACGGTTTGTCACTGCACCGTCTTGGGACCCCCGAGCTCTGCCACCCCGCCCAGGTGATCGTCGTGAGGAGCCCGCCTCTTTGCGCGCGCCGCGGCGCGCGTGCGCGGCAGCGCTGAGGCGCAGCGTCAGCAGCGGTGGCGAGGCGGCGGCATCGACGACTGCGTGGGCGGCGGCGGCGGTGCCGGCATGCATCGGCGGCTGCCGCACGAGTGAGCCAGGGCGGGCCTGGGGATTGGCACACACCGTCCCAGGGCCTGGGGGCAGGCCTGGGGGATACTCATAAACGGTAAAGAATCACGCGGGGAGGATTTTCGGACCACTCTTGAGTTCTTGCCGGGGCTTCTTGCGGGGTATTCTTTATTGTTCGTGCAGAAGCCGCCTTTGGGGGGGATGCGCCCGACCCGACGCCCTCCCAGGGCGCTCTTGAGCGCTCTCGCAGCCCGCCGGGGCGCCCCGCCGCGGCACCCCGGGGCCTCCAGCCGGGCCCAGCGGCTCTCCAGAGGTGCCCTCTGCCTTCGCAGCGAAGGCAGAGGGCACCTCTGGAGAGCGGAGGCTTCGCTCGAGACTCGAGGAGAGCAGAGCCTTCGCTCGAAGGCACTTCAGGAGAGCGAGGCAGCACGGGGACGAGACTCGAGCGAAGGCTTCGCTCGAGTCTCGTCCCCGTGCTGCCTCTGCTTCGTGGCTGGGGGGCTGCCAGAGTCGAGTCGGGCCTGTCCCTGCACAGGGGGGATCTTCCAAAATGGTGAAAATATAGCCTGTTTGTGTGTTTGTGTTTCTGTTCTGAGTTTTGTTGGGGGCATTCTGGGGGTATTGTTGATTTTTCGCCCAAGGTCCGCCTGTAGGGGGGCATGCCCGATTTGAGTCTTGTCCCCGTCCTCGAGGGCGCCCTCGAGGGCGCGAAGTTATTCGCGCTTCTCGCTTCGCGGTTCGGCTCCGATTCCTCCTCATCCCCCTCGTCTCCCCTGGGAGGCGGCGCGAGAGCGCGAAGCTATGCGCACTTCGCGCTTCGCGCCGCGCGGAGCGCGGAAGTCGGGAGCCCTTGCGACCCGAGTCTCGTCCCCGCCCTGCCTCTGCCCCGTGTAGCCTCTTTTGCTCTCCATGTGTACTCATATGTGTTTTGAGTTGATTATCGGACTTCTTTCAGGAGGGAAGAAAACACACAGACACAATTAATCGTCGATTCCCCAGAAAATATGGAAAAATATGGGAAGTGGGGGGGAAGACAGAAACCCAGAAAATATGGGAAAATATGGGGGATATTTTTATTTGTGTGTATTTATTTGCGTGTCCCAGTTCCCCTTCACTTTTGTTTTCCATTTGTATTCATATGTTTTGTAAGTCGATTATCGGACTTCTTAGGCAATCAAAAGCGAGGGGCTGCCAGAGGGGGAGCCCGGGGCCGAGGCGGCCCCCAGAGCCCTCCCAGGGCGGCGCGCAGGGCCCCACGAGCGCCCCCCCCCCCACGAGGCACAGGGGGAAAGAGGGACGGGGTCGGGCCCGTGCGTCTGCAAGGGGGGAATCTCCAAGCCTAGTCCAGATGTACTCCTCGGGGGCGGAAAAGAGGGGGGGGGGATGACTAGGGGGGGGGGGGGGATATCATGGCGCCGGCCATGATGTCTCCGCAGATTTCATGGCGCCTCTTCTTGTTTCGTGACGTCCCTGGCCCCCCCGCTGGGCCGCCCACATGCCGACGGTCATGATTCGCACCCCCCCCTCTTGGACACCCCCCTCTTGGCCGCTCCCTAACTCTGGGGACGATTTTGTTGAGGATCTGTCTGATTATTCTTCATGTTTTCCTCGGGTGCATGTTCGATATTTCGGCCAAAATCCGCCTGTGGGGGGAAGTGCCCGACCCAAACGAAGCCCTGACAAGCGAGGGGCGAGCCACTTCTGCTTGGCGTGTCGCGCCGCTGGTTCTGGCCCACCAGTCTCCGGGGCGACATGCCAATCCCGTCCCGGCCTTCAGGCGTCAGAGTCCCGAGTGTTGCCAAGCCTCTCGGAGCAGAGCGACACGCGATCCGCTTGCAGGGCACCGCGTGTCGCCAGTCAGGCCAAGCAGAAGTTTCCGGCCGTGGGGAGGGGAGAAGCACAGGAAAGCCAGGGGTCGCGGGAGGAGTTTCGGGCGAAGGCAGAGCCCTATGCCTCGGGCGGGTGAGACAATCAGGCGATCGCAAACATGGATTTAAGGGGGCGTGGATGAGCGACGGGCCCCGCTTCCATGTGACATCGCGGATTTCAGCCGCCGAGGGAGGCGGCACCGGCCGCACGTTGGGGAGGGCACCTCCCCCGATCCGTGGATTTGGCGACCGCGCGCCTAATCGGGGGCGGCAACGAGGGGGGTGATAATAAGGAGGGGGGGTGGGATATCATGGCGTGGGCCATGATATCCCCCCAGATGTCATGGCGCCTCGCCCTATTTCATTACGCCCCCGGCCCCCGGCTGCGCACATGCCGCTGACCATGATTTGCGCCCCCCTTGTTGGACGCACCACTCTTAGCCGACCCCGAAACGACGAGGACGGCGACGGCGAGGTCGACCACCCCCCAGGGCACTAGCTTTCATATAGCTCAACGACTACATAATTGAATTACATACGAATTGAAAAATCAAGTAAAATTTTACTTGGTGTTTTTTGTTCACGATGGGGAAGGCTGGAACATATGATGCTGATGAATGGGGGTGGGCGATGTGAGAGATCCGAAGACATGTGAGGCGGGATCGAACCAGGGAGGATACGATTGAGAATGATGATGTGCCAGAGGGACATTAGAAGAATAGGGGGAGGACGGCGCCGACGGTCGGCATGGCTGGAGTGGCGCGTGGGAACCACGCCCGCCTCATGTCGCAGCAAGCAACTGCGGCAACGTCGCCCATCGAGGCTGCATGTGGTTCAGGCTCGTCCGTGAGATTTTGAACTCTGTGTGAGGCCACAATCCTGAACATTTCGTTGGCTGCGAAAAACAAAACAAAACAGCAATAACATGGGCGCGGGCACCGCCTTATTCCCCCTCCCTAAGTAAGAGAGGAGTAGACAACGAGCGCATCACCGCTAGAGTATGCACATTATAGAAATAAAGCAAGGTACCGATACGCGTCACAGAGCAGCAGACTGGACGTAATCTCCACAGGGTAGGAATAGACAAGAGAGAACACGAGAGTAAGTGTATGCGTCGAGCAAGTTTGTTCCAGTAGTGCGGAAGGTGAAACGAGTACGACTGGCTCCTGAGCAACGAAGCGCGAAACCCATATGAGCACCGACGAGTACTCCAGAACAGGAAAGAGTCATGTGAAACCAGTGTGTGGCATGTGGTAGTAGGACGACGTAGAGCTGGTATATACTCATCGTGACGAAAAGCCATACCATGTGCAATTGGGAGCGCAGCACTTGTGAACACCCTCCTCGGTGAAACCTCCTACGGGGCAACGCATCGGCAAGTGTCGCTGGCGCGTCCCTTTCAGCTCCACATGCGGCTACGAAGCGCGCGCGGGGTGCGCCACAATGCGTGTGTGTGTGTGGTCTGTGTGTGTTGGTGTGTGTGTGTGCGTGCGTGCGCGTGTCTGTGTGTGTGTTGGTGTGTGTGGTGTGTATAAGTGTGGTGCTGGTGGTGGTGGGTGGTGGCGGTGGTGGTGGCGATGGTGGTGGTGGTGGTGGTGGTGGTATGTGTGTGTGTGCGCGTGTGTGTGTGCGTGCGTGTGTGTGTGTGTGTTGATGCTGGTGGTCGCGGTGGGTGGGCGGGCGGAGTGAATGGGAGGGTGTGGGGGGAGGGGGCGGGGAGGGGGGGGGGCATGCTAACGTCGTCACTTGGGCCTTAGATGGGGCTCCTCATGGGCCACGAGCCGTCTGAGGGGCGCGTCGTAACGGGCGACGCGGGCGCGCGTAAACGTCGCCGTCGGGGCTTCAAGCGAGGCTCCCCGTGGGGCCACGGGACGCGTTAGCGGTGCGCCGTGATGCGTGGCGCGGGTGCACGCAGAGGTCGCCAGTGGAGCTATAGGCGGAGCTCCCTACGTGGCCACGAACCGCGTGAGCGGTGTGCCCTTCTTGGGGGCGCGGGCGCGTGCATGCGTCGGCACTGGGGCCTTGCGTGGACCTCCCTATGGGGCCGCGGACCGTGCGAAGTGTGCGCCGTAATGAATTGCGCGGGCGCATGTGCACGTCGCCATTGGGGCCTTCGGCGGCGCTCGCTTTGGGGCCATGAACACTGCGACAGGCGCGCCGTCATGGGCGGCGCAAGCGCATGCAAACATCGCCGGTGGTGCCGTACAGGGAGCTCGCTGCGTGGCCACGAACGGCGCGCGGGTGCGCTGTCATGGGCTGCGCGGGCGCATGTAAACGCCGCCGCTGAGGCCTTCGGTGGAGCACCCTATGGAGCGGTGGCGCATGTAACATCGCCACTGCGGTCTTGGGTGGAGCTCCCCATGACGGCACGAAACGTTTGAGGGGTGCGCCGTTACGGGCGGCGCGGACGCATGTGGACGTCGCCACTGGGTGGATTTGGCGGAGCCCCCCATGGGGCTGCGGACCGGGTGAGGGGCGCGTCGCCATGGGTGGCGCCGACGTATGTCAACGTCGCCGCGGGGGCTTTACGTGGGGATCCGTACGGGGCCATGAAGCGCGTGATGGGCGCGCCGTAATGGGCGGCGCGGACGCATGCAGACGTCGCCACTGGGAACTCGCATGAAATTCCCTACGCGGTCACGAAGCGCGTGGAGGGGTGCGCCGACATTGACGCACGGAGCGCAGGACAGTGGCGGGATGATTGGGGGGAGGGGGAGGGCGGGAAGTAAGGTGACGCGTGGCGCCGTCGCTTCAGACCGAGGGCCCCAACGCAGAATTGCTCTGGGAACTGACGCAGTGGGGGTTACAGCGGTGTTAGGAAAGCAGGAAAGCAGAGGGCATAGCAGAAGTGCGCAAACCTGCTGGAACAAGGGACGGGGTTGGGCAGACGCACTGCGGCCCTGGGCTCGCG
>CAUYUJ010008964.1:0-37020 GCA_963575745.1 Prorocentrum cordatum
CTCCTCCTCCTCCTCCTCCTCCTCCTCCTAGCCGTTCTGGCTGAAGCTTCTTTCAGCTTGCTGTCACCGACACTTCAGAACGGCTGGGTGACAGCGGGCCTTTTGGCGCGGCATCACTCAAGACGGCACTCGCGCAATGGCTCCCAAGGCGTGGCCTGGTGTTGGCGGCAACGCTCGTGGCCCTCGCTGGTCATGTCGCCATTGCGGGTGCAAGCGCAATGAGAGTTTCTACAGCTATTGCAAGCACTGCAGGAAATGGTGGAACGCCCCCATCGACGATGGTTCTGCGGGGGACAAGGCACGTGGCGACCCAGCGGCACTTCGTCGAGAGGCTGCTGGTGTTGCCGCTGGTCAGGCCACCAAGGCATCCTTCGCTTCAGCCCCTTCTTCCTCGGCTAGCAAGTCTGATTTGGAGCAGATGGTGCAGTTGTGTGAGAGGATGGGTAACCAAGTGCTGCTGCAGCAGGCCCAGCAGGAGCTGCAGAAGCACAAGGAGTCATCAGTCCCACCTCAAGAGCGGGCTGATGCTGCTCACAAGGAGATCTCGAGACTTGAGAAGAAGCTTGACAAGGACCTCAAAGCTGTCCACACGGTGGAGCAGAAGCTCGAGACCCTCCGTGCCCAGCTGGAGTCGACCTTGGCTGAGCTGGACAAGTACGATGCTGAGTACACGACGGCCATCGCAGAGCTGCATCTCACAGTGTCCAAGCCCCAGGCCCAGCAGCAGCAGCAGTCCATGCCCACGATCAGCCTCACTGACATCCTGGAGGGTCGCCTCACAGGTTTGCAGGTGGACGACGGGAACTTGTTCGGGCTCGAGGACTATGTTGAGGTTTCTGCAGGGGACCTGGAGGAGGCAGCTCGGCGCAAGAGTCAGATGGCCGATTGCATCAAGGACACGTGCACGAAGTTGCTCGGTGAGCTCAAGAAGCGCGCCGAGGAGCACAAGATCGCGCACAAGGAGCAGCAAGAGCGTTTGGCCCACAAGCGTCGACGCCAGGGTGATGATGGTGTTGATGAGGCGGACGCCGCTGGAGCTGCATCTGCTGGAGACACGCCCTCTGCGGCTGGAGGTTCGACGGCTGCGACGTCTTCTGACAATGAGGCTGCGCGCACCCCTGCAAAAGCCGGTGGTGGAGCCCCAGCGGCTGAGGCGGCTGCGACAGGCAAGGCGCCTCCACCCGCTACGCCAGTCAAGGCAGCGGGCCCCACAGCAGTCCCTGCAGACGTGCGAGCTGCTGCCCGCCAGACGGTCCAGATGGGCGCTCATGCTCCCAGGACCGCGGCAGCAGCTAAGGCTCCGTCTCCAGTGTAATCTAGCCAGGACGGACTCCTCTTTCCCCATGATTCCTCCTTCTTGCCCAGTTTTGGATGATTCGAGCGTTTCGGGACATCACGGTCGGCGAGTTGGATCCTCTTGGGAAGATTTTGAATTGGAGTTCGTCACGGCTAACTGTACCTCTTGGAGTTCTCTCAAGAAGTTTTTAGCCTTGACCACGGCGCACGTCGTCATGTGTCAGGAGCACAAGCTCATCAGCGCCGAGGACCTGCGTAAGGCCCAGGCTTGGTGTGTTCGAAACGGTTGGAAGGTGCGTTTCGAGCCTGGAGTTTTGGGACCTGGAGGGGGTCCGTCCTCGGGAGTCGGGGCCCTGGCTCGGTCCTTCCTGGGACTGCACTACCCTGATTTTGGGCCTCGGGTGATAAATCATCGAGCCACAGGTGTGTTAGTCCATCTTCCTGGTCAGGCCAGTTTCTATGTATGAGTGTCTACTTGCAGGACTGTGCTGGCCTGAACGATCTCAACAGTGAGATCCTGGCGTGCATTGCCTCAAGAGCCAAGAGCCTCTCGGTGCCCTATGTGACCGGGGGTGATATCAATATGGAGCCGTCGACTTTGAGCACCTCGCGGATCCCCGACCGCCTCGGTGCCGAATTTTGTGTTCCCTCGGGTGTCCTCGGCACTTGTAGGTCGACTGGAGGTCTCAAGATGTACGATTATATGTTGGTTGAGGCCAGAGTTGCCCAAGCTATTGCGAGCGTGAAGATTATCGCGGACTCGGAGTTGGCTACCCACGACCCCGTCTCGGTTAAACTTCACCCTCAGCTTGCGTCTCTGCGGGCCCTCTCTTTTCGCAGCCCTCCGCCACTCCCTAAAGAACGGCCCCCTGGTCCCTTGCCCCAACCTTCCAAGGATTGGGACTTGGTGTCTCGCATGGCCTCCAGAGCCCTCGTGACGGCCGAGCTTGGGGACACTGATCGAACCCAGTTCAACCTTGATGTGTTGTATCGGGAGTGGGGCACGGCGGCTGAAAAGGAGCTCGAGGGGGTTTTTCAGACCCAACTGCCAGTGCATGGAATGAGAGGCTGCCAGGCTCAGCTGCGCTGGGTCAACGTCGTCGACGCGTCGCATCGCCCGATGGCGGGCATCTCTCGTACTTCGCGCGAGGCTACCAGTTTGAGGTGGCTGTGCTCGCGCTACCGCTTGTGGCTCCAGTTGCACGGCCTCGGTTGTCAAGATCGAGACTGTCAGGTGGTGCCGCTCTCCTCCCCACCTTTTGCCTATTGCGGTGATGAAAAACGGTCTTGCGTTGCGGGAGTTAGTGATAGCTCCCGCAATGTGGCCAGAGCGTCCAGCTCGGAGGAGCGTCGGCAGCAGCACCTGCGGGATACTGCGGGAGAGTTGTTCCACCCTCCGTCGAGACTGGGTACTTGGGACGGTGAGCCATTGACTCTCCTCCAGGCTGTTCAAGATATTGTTACTTATACCCCCCAATGCCAACCTTACTTGGAAGGGGAACCCCAACGCGTGCTGGATTTGGTCTCCCAGGCCCTGGCGGCGGCCGAGAGCAAGTCTCGCCACGAGGATCATAAGAATTGGTTGGAATGGATTCGTCAGAATATTGAGAACGGTGCCCGTCACGCCCACGGGGTGATTAGGGGAGCTGCGGGGTGGGCTCCGTCTACCACCCTGTCGGCTAAAGGTGAGGTGGTCTCGGACCCTGGGGCCCTCTTATCGTCGGAGCTCGAGAAATTTGCGCGTATTCGGCACGCCCAACCTTTTCCCGAGCCGCGCCCATCGGGCGCTAGTTTCGTGCCTCTCGAGCCTCTGCCTGAGCTTTCGGTCGAGGATCTTCGTCGGACGGCCCGTTCGTTTCCCGCTCGTACCGCTTCGTCTGTCGATGGTTTTCACGCGCGGTCGTTTCAGCATCTGTCGGGCCCTGCGCTGCAGGTGCTTGCGATTATGATGTCGATTTGGGAACGTTCGGGTTTGTTGCCTGGCCAGATGAGAGTCGTGCTGCTCATTGTGCTCGCCAAGCCCGATGGAGGGCACCGTCCGATCGGATTGTTCGTTGCTCTGCATCGTTTGTGGGTCCGCGCTAGGCGAGACCTTGCTCGGCAGTGGGAAGCTGCAAATGCCCGAGAGTACTTCTGCGCTGGCGCTTTCGCCTCCAGTGTTGATACCGTCTGGAGACAAGGAGTGAGGAGCGAGGTTGCGGTTGCTTCTAAGGACTGTTCGGGGTCTATCTTGTGGGATCTTATGAAGTTCTACGAGGCTGTTGACCTCGACTCGCTCCTTGCCCGTTGTCACCAGCATTCCTTTCCTATGCAGATTGCCAAGGTCTGCTACGAGGCCTATCGCTCGTGCCGCTACATGGCCATGAACGGCCGCGTGGAGGGCCCGCAGTTTGCTTGGCGAGGCTTGATTGCTGGGTGTGGATTCGCCACCACTTTCATTCGCGTCTTCACGCTTGCGGCCTTAGATGGCCTCAGCATCCCTGGATCGGTCTCGTTGAGAGTGTACATCGATGACTACACTTTATCTTGCACGGGGGCTCCCAATGCCGTCGTTCAGGACCTGATCGAAGCGGCGTTCCGATTGCAGATTGCCATCGAGTCCGATCTAGGTTGTTCCACTTCTGTCAGCAAGGCGGCCGTGGTCGCCTCAGTTCCCCTAGTGGCTAAGGAGATCCGCCGAGGCCTCGGCGCTGTGGGCGGAGCTCCGCGCGTATCTGCTGTCAACCTGGGCATTGACGACGCGGCAGGCAAGCCTCGGGAGGATGGCCAGGAGAGGACCTAAGATTCAGATTCGGAAAAAGGCCTTCAAAACCAAATGCCATCGTTTGAGGGTTCATAGGAATGCTTTGGGGAGACATGCCAAGCGTATATATACCAGTGGCCCCTTGGCCAGCAGGACCTATGGCTGTGAGGTGCACGGCACTTCCGACCATGAGTTGGCGAGTCTGCGGCGTTCTCTTGGACGGTTTCTCAGCCCCTCGGCTGGAGGCCGCTCGTTGACCGCAGCTTTGCTGTTCGCCGCCGACCCCACTTGGTATTGTGCCGTGGCCCCTATCGTGCGCTGGTCCAAAGAAATATGGGCCAGCCTTACGGCCTCCTTTGAGTTTGGCCTCAGCTTGGCTGAGCTTAGGGGGGCTTGGAATGTTGTGTTTGCGGGCCCCTCCCCCTCCTGGAGGCAGATTGGGGGCCCCGTGGGGGCCCTTAGGCTGTCGGTGGAGCGTCTCGGGTGGAGGATGCCCTCCTTTTCCACCTTGGTTGATGATTTGGGGGTGCAAGTTCAGTTAACGCTCGTTTCCCCCGCCCTTCTCAAACGTCTGCTGCGCCTCGCCGTTCTGAGATCCCATGAGCGTGCCTACGGCGACAGCCTTGGTCTTGAGCGCCGTGCTTGCTTAGACGTGCCGCTCCGAGCGATGGCTTCGTCTAAGTTCACGCCGTGGGAAAAAGGTTGTATCCGTGGGCTCGTCTGTCAGGCTCCGTGGACCAAGGTTAGAGCGGCGGAGTACGGCTACATTATGCCCGACCTGCTCTGCCCTCTGCGCGGCAAGGAGCAGGACACGATTTTCCACAGGTTGTGGAAGTGCTGGCACGAGTCCTGCGCCGAGCTGCGACGGGAACTGTTAGGAGATGACTTTCAGCATCATCCACCAGCATGGTCATCCCTATCGGAGCATGATCAGGTTCTGTATACTACGGGGGTTATGTCTCATCCTGGAGATTTCTTTCCAGCCCCTACTGTTGCGGAGCCTACGGTATATCATGCCAGCGACCCCAGTCGCGATGATTATTTTGTTAAAGGTCATATATTCATGGACGGTTCGTGCATCAGGTCTGTCATTCGGGAGCTGTCGCGGACTGGGTGGTCGTACGTTTCGGTATCCGATTCTGGGCAAGAGTTGGGTCATGTGTACGCTCCCCTCCCCCTCCCCCTCCCACGAACGGCTCAGGCTGGCGAGTTCGCCGCGTGCACGGCGGCTTGCCAGAACGCCCTGGAACCTTCATGTGGGTATAGTGACTGTCAGAATGTTGTACAGCTTTGGTCCCTCCCCCGCTCTGAACAGTTGTCTTACAAACGGGTGCATGCTGGTATGTTTGTTTGGACGGCTGATTCAAAGATGGGCCAAATTTTTAAGGTCAAAGGTCATATGACCGAGGAGCAGGCCCAGGGGGGCACTCATCTACGTTTTTGTAAGGCTGGGAATGACCTAGCCGATCACTACGCCAAGCTCGGGGCTTTAGCTCACGAGAAGCCGAGCCCCGAGCAATCTGTCTGGCTCGATCGAGCCCTCTCTGTTTCTAAGAAAGTGTGCGTGCTGGCTGCTAAGTTGCTCCCGCTCTGGTCCGCGTGTGATCTGTCTCAGGCCACACGCGAGCAGCGGGAGAGTGTCGTGCCTGCTCCCAAGAATCGCCACTCCTGGGTGCATAGGGACGGCTACTGGCAGTGCAAGCAGTGTTTGCGGGCGACCAGGTCTTGTTGGCCCCCCAACAGTATCTGCCGTCGTGCCCACAAGCTCTATGACACCAAGCTCATAGAGATTGGCCATAAGTGCATTGCTTTGTCTTGCTCCGACGGCAGCGCGTTGTGTATTTGCCTGAAGTGCAAGGCTTTTTCGACGGGGGGGTATGTGCGCTATCTCAACAAAGCTTGCACTGGTAAGCCGCACTGTCCCCGCTCGTCGGCCTCCTATTGGAACCGACTCCTCGCTGGCAAGCACCCGAAGAGCGATTCGATTTGGCTCGACGTGGATGCTCTCAGCGTGGTTCGGTTATTTGATTGACGCCCGACGGGCGAGTCTCCTGGCATCTGCCACGGGGGCAAGGCCCTGTCGTGTGGCCTGTTGCGGCAGGTCGGCCAGCGTGCACGGAACAATCCTGCGCTGGCAGCGTATCGCATTATTCCGAGTGCCGAGTCGTCGGAGGCACGGGCGGGCTGCCTAGGAGGGACCGCGACGTCTCGGGTGCAAGAGGAGCTGCGGCTAAAATTATTCCTCACCTTGCGTCACGGTATCCTTCGGCCTGTTATGCGGTACGGGCCCAAGGCGGCTGGCAGGACGTCCCCGGCATGCCCCGCGTGCCCGGGGTGGCTGGGCCAGATGCGGCGTTTAGATGATTCAGGCTCCCGCGTTGCGGGCTGGCATAGCAATTACGCTAGCGGGCCCGCGTATCGACTCGCGGACAGGATGGCAGGAGTCGGCCGAAAACAATGAAAAGTACACGCGTAACGAGAGGGCAGGGATGAGGGAAATGAGGAGAAAGAATCGGAAGGTAGGCAGTGGCTTATATGACGATGGCTCTAAAGAGATAAGCGAGGAAAGAAAAGGACAATGAGGAGAACAACCCAAGTACATAGACGGAAGGGCACACGAGTGCGATGAAACAGGACGAAGAGGACGCATAGAGTATAGGCCAGCGACGAGCGGACCGCGAAGCAGAGAAAGAAAAAGCACCATGGCCAGGTACAATCTCAACACCAAAAAAAACCAGGGCATACATAGACAGAAAGACCATTGGTTCCTGGCCCGCGTTCGAACAAAGCTAACGCCTCCTCCAACGGAACAACACCGGGGCCAACCCCCCGCCTCATGCATCCTCAGCATCCGCCGTCGCCTCCTCCTCCTCCTCCTCCCTCCTCCTCCATCCTTCCTGCCTCCTCCCACCCTCCTCTTCCATACCTCCCTCCTCTCCTCCTCCTCCTCCTCACCCTCCTCCCTCCTCCTCCTCCTCCTCCTCCTCCTCCTCCAGAGCCGGCTGTGCGTAGGAGTAACCTGCCGCTCGAGTGAGCTACGTGGTGCGGGCGCACTTCGGGGGTCGCGGAGGGTGCCCCTGGCCCTTAGACGCCCCCAGCTTTTCGTTCGCTCCGCGATGGGGCCCCTGGGGCCCTCTGGGCCTCGTGAGGGGCGCTCCGGCGGCCGTGAGGGCCTCCTTGGGAGTCCTGGGGGCGCCTTGGGTTAAGTCGGGGGTGTCCCTCGACAGCAGGAATAATCAGAGCTTATTGCAGCAACTAGTCGGGGGACTTTTTTCAAACTATTTCTGAATATTTTTAAATGTTTTTGGACTATGCTTGATTTGTCGTCCGAAATCCGCCTGTCGGGGGATATGCCCGACCGAAGCCTTGGGCCAGGGGCACTTCTAGCAACACCCGAGCACTGGGCTCCCCAGACGGTTGAATGCGATGCGATAGCAGCGGCTTGCGCGCTCCGGTTCTGCCTCCCCGCGGCCCCCGAAAGTCGCGCACCAGAAGTCACTCCTACCTGAGGTCACTCTTGCGTGTGGCCGATCATTGAGACAGGGCACCTGGCTTGATGCGCAATCCAATGCCTGCCAGGCTGGAAGTTGATGCAGATTCGTTGTTGCATCTTCGGGGGACCTGGTCTGTCTTCAAAATTTGCATTTCTCTTGTGCCCGACGCGGGCTCGATGCGGCGAAAATTCGACGCGGATTCGGCCGAGTTTCCTGGGCCGCGCTCAGGTCATTGCAAAAGGAGATGTTGGCGTGGTGCATCGTGATGCTCTCGCGAAACACATTCCCTCAGCATCTTATCCCGCGTGGACGTCCTGCATGGGCAGAAGCAGGATGAGGAAGAGGAGAAGGAGGAGGACGAGGAGGACCAGGAGGATGAGGAGGTGGAAGAAAGAGACATGGTGGAAGGGCTCTGGTGTCTGAGGAGGTGGAGAAGGAGAAGAAGAAGGAGGAGGACGACCACAACACCCATCAGGCAACACTGCTGTTGCAATACGCCCTCCCGTCCCGTGTCCCCTACTAACGAATCAATTCAAGTTTGCACGCTGGAATGATGAGAACCCCATTCAACTGCTTGGTGAGGGCCCTATGCGCATTCACATGCGCATCTCCGATCATATCAATACTAGAATGCAGAACGGCTTGAAAGCACCATGCCTCTGAGAGGGAACCTCCCTCCATCCGCGTGGATGGCAGCAGCTCGGAGAGGCATGCGGGCGGCGCTGGAGCGAGAGCACAAGCTGGAGCCATGATAGCACGGTCCAGATTCGAACCGCGTGTGCTTGACATTGGAAGGGAGGGAGGGAGGGAGGAGGATGATCAGGGGCAACGCTAGGGGGGAATAAGGCTCATGGGGGAGCGCATGGACCCCCAGTCGCCCATTCCGCACAGATAGGGGCCCGATAACCCTCGCCGCCAAGGGACGTGCCGTTTCGCAATCGGGGGCCTACCGCATGTTTATCGGCGATGTATTGCTGATTCCAGGTCGACATTCCCCCCCCCACACCCTCAGAGTCGGTCCCCCCGAACGTTGCCCCTTAGAGGATGAGGAGGTGGAGGAGGAGGAGGAGGAGGGAGAGGGAGGGAGAGAGGGAGAGTCGTGCGGTCAGGAACGTTTGCTTAGCGTGCCGTACCGCCCGTTGGTCAAGCCAGGGGGCCGCGAGGAGATGTGGGCTCGTTCTCCATTGGCATGTTTCGGAGTCGATTGCGAAGCCCTTCCCAACGGCGACGCGGTAAGTTGCACATGCTCCTGTTTTGTCACTTTTGTTATTGTTGCGTAGCTTTTGCCAGGTGGCTCGCCGAATTCTTGACGCTTCGCGCATCCCCACCAGTCGCAGACGTTCTTGGTTTCGCCACCGCTGTCTGTGCTTTCCTGCTGGGCTTTGTCTCCAGTCAGTCTGTGCCTACCCGTCAGACTCCCTGGATTGACGTCCCGCTCGAATTCGTTTCCCACTTGGTCGCTCGATCTGTTGGGAACCTCGCGCCATTTTGGCTGCGTTCGGCCTCCACGGTGCCTTTGTCAGACTCCCTGGATTCGCCGTTGCATGTCTCGTCAGGGGCTGCCTCGCAGACTCCCTGGATGCACGCTGGCAGACGCCCTGGGTCGCTGCCGCCCGCCGCCTGACCGCGGCCCCGCGCGCGCCCGCTCCGCTTGTCGCGGCCGCAGCCCGACCGTGACCGCCCGCCGCTGGCGCTTCCGCCTGCGGCCGTAAAAAAAAAGCATCCCCACCAGCACATTTTGTCCTGTGCATGTGCTCGAGCCCCCAGGATGCCCCCCGCCGTCAGTCCCCTTTCAGCTTCGCGGCTGCTTTGTGAGTGGGCCGGCCGGCTAGTGCGCCTTCTGTAGCTAATTAGGTTTGCCCGTTGCCCGGACTCCCTGCCCGCCGCCTGCTTCTTCGCTTGCGGCCGGCGACCGAAAAAAGTATCCCCACCAGGCAGCTTCCTGGCAGCCCCAGGAGCTTGCAGTCCCCACCCTCGGCGCTGTTTCTCAGCCTCGGCGGTTGCAGCACGGCCCCCGGCGCAGCTGCTTCCCCCGGCGGTAGGTCCTGCTTTCTTCTGCGCGCGTGCTGGCAATTAGGTTCGCTCGTAGCCCGAGCCGACTCGACTCGCCACTGGCGCCTTCGCCTGCGGCTGCGACGAAAAAGTGCCCCCACCAGCCCATCCAGAAATGATTCCCATGAGAGTTGACGGGGGGAGAGAGGAAGAGGCACGCATAGTCAAACAGCGAGGGAGGCTTGGGAGGCTCCGTGGCCATCTCGAGCCGTCTTGGAACGGTCTGGGGCCGCTTAGAGCATCCTAGGAGCCACCTTGAGCCAGCTTGTGCTATCTGAGCCATCGTGGAGGTCATCTTGGGCTCTCTGAGGCCGCTCGGGGGCCTCTTGGGTGCCTTTCGGGTGCCTCTTGGAGGCCTCTTGGGGCCTCTTGGGGCGCTCTTGGAGCCCTCTTGGGGCGCTCTTGGGGGCCCTGGGGCGCCTCTTGGGGCCAACTTCGTGGCGGCCGGTCAAAAGAGGGGGGTACCCGATGTCCCTCCCCCACTCGGAGGCCACGATCCTTGTGAGGGGTGTCAAAAATTGGCCCTCCCAGGGGCCGAAAAAGGACCCTCAGGCACCTCGCGACCCCTCCCCAAAAAGCCTCAGGGAGGGGAAGGAGAGGGTTCCCCTCCCCGAAGGGAAGAGGGATTGTGGAAGAGGAAAGAGACCCTCCTTAGACCACCTGTCGCCCAAAGGGCTGGTGGGATATCCCCTGCGTCTGAGCAGCTGTGCATGGGGGCTTCATGAATGCCAGTGCGAACTCTTCCCATGATCGCCCACGAATGGCAAGTCAGGGGAACAAAATGCGTCCCTCCAGATTGGCATGTCGCGCCACGATGTGTTCGGCGTTCTTCGTACTTTCATCAACGAGGTCGTGGATGTCAATGATGCGGAGTACCTCACCACCAAGGATCCGACCAAGCCGGTGATCCACGTGTTCCAGGTCCCTTGTGAGACGCTCAGCGAGTCCGACGAGGATCTGATTTGTAATGTGTTGCAAACCCAGCGCTATTATCTCCACTTGTGCTGTTTCGTCCTCCACCCGTGATGCTTGTCAGTTAACCCAGATCTAGCCTGGAGGAGGAGGAGGAGGAGGAGGAGGAGGAGGAGGAGGATCAGAAGGAGGAGGAGGAGGTGGAAGGAGGAGGGGGGTTGGAATGAGGTAGGAGGAGGAGGAGATGGATATGGAGGAGGAGGAGGAGGAGGAGGGGGGGGGTAGGGAGGGGGGAAGGAGGGGGAGGAGGAAGTAGGAGGACGAGGAGGTGGCCGCTTCATACTCAAGCCAGGGCTGGCCAGCCGGCTCGGCGTATCTCCCGGGCTGGCGCCGGGGAGCGACGCTCGCTCCTCAATGGCGCTACCAGGTAAAACGGACTGCGTTTCCCATCTTCCTCTCCTCGATCCTTCTCCTCCTATTCATTCTGACTCCTCCCTTTTCGTCATGCCTCCCTCCTACTCCCTTCCTCACTCACCTCCTCCTACTCCTCCCCGCCTCTCCCTCCTTCTCCTCCTCCTCCCTCCTCCTCCTCCTCTTCCTCCTCCACATACCAGTCGCACCACCATCTAACGACCTGCTGCCCATCCCGCCACCGTGCCTTGGGAGCCTAGTCTCCAGGAAGCCTCGTGGGAGGTCTCGGTAATGTCGTGGGCGGGAAGAGGTCTTGCGTAGGCCCTTGTCCCAGCGTTCTCTCTGAGACCAAAATGTTGATGAACCGCCTCTTCCATAATTACGTTTGGGCCGAGTGAGGCTCATCTGTCACGCCCCAGGTGCGCTTGCGGATCCCGGCAAATGAGGGGCCTGGGTCTTGAAGAGCCTTGCAGTGTTCCCATATCTCGCAACGCTATTGGACTTGTGCTCAACTGCGTGCTCGAGGCAAGGTGGCGAATAAGTTATGATCAGCCATTGTGCAGTCTGGCAAGCGGTCAAGGGACGATGCTTGCGGTCGTCTGAGAATGCAGGAGGCTTGGTAGAAGCCCTCCCGCCCTACAAGATGACTTCACGGAAACCTTCTAATACTTCTGATATTCCCCCCGTCGCCCCACCCCTTCGCCGACGAGTTCTCGGCCAGTTGCATGCTTGGTTGGATTTTTTGTTTCAGGCATGTCTCCCGCGCTGGCCCAGGGTTCTTAACTGAACGCTTTCCGACCCGGATCCCGGCGGTACACTTCCAGGCGGCCCGCAGGGGAGCGCAGGCTGCCCTTGTCCAGGGCGGCCAGAGAGCGAGAGCACGAAGATAATCGCGCCTCGCGCAGCTCGAAGCGCGAATGTTGCTTTGGCAGCTGGGAACCTTGGGCCTGACCCTGGCGACCACCTGTCGGCTGGACTTATGATCTTCCGACCTGCTGTAGCCTTGACCACCAGACAGAATTTCGAGCACCAGGAAAGCACTGACGTTTGAGAGCTTCCACGTGTCGGGCTCTGGGAGGCGATTGTCGTTCGACTCCTCGTCAGCGTGTCGGGCAGACACTGCTTCGATGCCTTCCTGGGTGCTCGAAATTATTTCTGGGATGTGGTCCCCCTCCTCCTGCTCCTCCGCCTGCTCCTCCTCCTCCTCCTGCTCCTCCTCCTCCTCTTCCTCCTCCTCGACAGGAGCAGCATAAGGCTGGACGTTCCTCGTGTGGGGCGGGGGCCAGTCCTCGCAGCAGCCTCGGCCTGAGATGCAGCGCGGGAGACCACGCCATGGCCGCAGCACGGCGGGCAACTTCATGGTGCATGAACACCGGCGTCACCTCAACATGCAAATACTCTGTGTGCGTCGCCCCCCCAGGGGCGACGCGCGCGCCGAGAAATCTCGTAGCAATATGCGTCGTGGTTGGCGCTTGCTGGCCCTGCCGCTCGGGAAACGATACACTACAAGATGTGAGTACTGTATGGTCGCGTCGTACGCGCCCCAGCCAAGGAGGACACATCGTACTCGTATGTCAATCTCCGCCCCGGAAGAGCTACACGCCCGTCTTTGAAAGTAGGTCTTGCTGGATTCCCAGATGCCAATCTACGACTTCTGCCGACCGACTGGCACGGTGCTGGGATCGCCAGAGCCCCGCGTGCGAGACAGATATGTCTGGAAGCTGTTCCCCGCACCTTGCTGGCTCCCGCCAGAGACTGAGAGGATTGTGCGAGAGTCGCATGTACGGGTGAACAAGCTTCCCGAGGACGATGAAGATGCGATCGTTTTTTATGCATTGTTTTCCCGATCGGCGCGGACCCCCAACCCCCCCCTCCTCTCCCCCCCGGAGTAGATTTTGTCTGTTTTTTGGCGACAGTTTCGAGTGGGTGGAGTCTTCCCCTGAGGCCGCACTCTTGCAAGCAGTTGCACTAAGCAGAGGTCCGGAGCCAGACCCCCCCCCGTTTCCGCCCAATGTCGAAACGCCGAACAAAACACGCTCACCAGAGATCGAGAGAATTATGCGAGAGTCGCATGTACGGGTGAACAAGCTTCTCGAGGACGATGCTGAAGATGAAGAGGAAGCAGAATTGACCATCGACGAAGATTGCAATGTGGCCCCGAATCAGCCTTCACGGGTGCCTCTCTCTGATGGATGTGCACTGCCTCTCTGCCTGCTCGCACAACAGAACATCACGTTGCATGGCATGACTGGTGCTGCTCCTGGCTTCTCTCGTCTCTTTCGAAGCGGTTGCCCCAGGGGGACCAATCTGGAGGTGGGCCCGTATCTGTCGAAAAAGAAAAACCGCATAAACAATTTTTTGGCGCTTCGATCGGATTTATTCGATCCGCGCCTGGCCCCCCCCCCGCGGCGCCTCCGGCGCCGCCCCTGGCGCGCTCCGCGCGCCAGGGAGGGGAGTCCAGCGCGAATCCAAGAAACCCGCGCGGAGCGCCAAAAGCTTACGTTTATGTGTTTTTCTTGTCCTAACATGTGATTTCTATCTCGTGGCATGACACCTGTTTCTATGTCTGTGTGTTTCCTGGCTTCTCTCGTCTCGTTCGGAGTGGCCTGCCCCGAGGGGGTGCGCCCGCCCTCCCGGGAAGCTGCCCTCTCGGCGTCCTCCTCGGAGTGCGCACGGTGGTCGCCGAGCTCCCTCTTACCTGGCCAGGCCACGGCTCTGAGCGCCGTGTGTCGCACAGGTGGTGGCTCTGCAGCCGAAGAGTTTGAGAAACAGTGTTGGGTCGGGCCTGTCCCTCTACGGGAGGAATGTTCAAGAATAGTACACAAATAGTCTGGGGACGATGTTTCGACAATGTTGGAGTATTTGTTTGGACTATTTTTCATCTGTCGCCCAAAATCCGCCTGTAGGGGGACATGCCCGACCTAAGAATAGTGCATCCTTCAGGTCATTGTGGTCGACGACGCGGCCACTTGCGTGAGGACTGGAGGATTCTGCGTTGGGCCCCTGAGGGCATTCTGCGGTTGCTGGTAACTATTGGGGGAATTGCATGTGTTCTTCTGAATTTCAGATCCTAGTATGATTTGGGCGCCTCCCCCTCCTTCAAGGGTCGAAGGGCCTTCTCTCTCTTCAGCTGGCGGGCCGAAACCCGATCTGCACTCAACGCTTTTCTGCCTCTGTTTCTGACTGCTTATCCCGACCGACCTGCGGGCCGCGGTGCCCCCCCCCCCCCGAGAGAGCCCCTGAAAGCACCGAGGCGGCCTGCCTCCAGGCGTATCCGCGGCCTCGCGGGCTGGGCCCCCGAACCGCCACCCCGCGGATGCGGGCCATTCCTCCTCGCAGATGCCACGCGCGGAACGCATCCGTGCGGCCCCGGAGTCTAGACCGCGAGGGGCTCGTGAGGAGGGGGGAGGAGGAGGAGGAGGAGGAGGAGGAGGAGGAGGAGGAGGAGGAGGAGGAGGGAGGAGGAAGAGAGAGGAGGAGGAAGGAGGAGGAGGAAAGAGGAAGAGGAAGAGGAAGAGGAAGAGGAGGAGGAGGAGGAGGAGGAGGAGGAGGAGGAGGAGGAGGACCAGTGTAAACCCAAGAGTCACTAACGATGTTGGAATGAACCTTCCCTCCAAGCTCCCTCCCCGCAGGCCCCTACAATGGTTCATTTCCATAGAGGGAACTGCGTCGTTGGAAGACAACCGTTTGAAGATCCTGAAGCGTACTAAAACATTGCTTTCGGGATTTCAACGCCACGTATCAACTTGGCTGCTGCGTCTTGACGATCCGGAATCGTGCCAGAACGCCGTTATTGGGACTTCAACACCGCGAATCAACATAACTGTTGCGCCCGCATAATCCTGAATCCTTCTAAAACACAATGTCTGGTACGTTGGTCATGGGAACCCGTGAAACTCTTCTGAAACGAATGTACGCGGCGCTCAGGCGAGAGCTACATTTTGAAAAGGAACCGCCCTCAACCAGTGGAACTCTTCCAAACGTTTAAAACGAATGTGCGCGTCGTTAAGGCGAGAGCCACCTTTTGAAAAGGAACCGCCCTCAATCCGTGAAGCTCTTGCAATGTTGTGCAACGAATGTGCGCGGCGCTAAAGCGAGAGACACATTTTGAAAAAGAACAGCCCTCAACCCGTGAAACTCTTGCAAACGTTTGAAACGAATGTGCGCGGCACTTAGGCGAGAGCCACATTTTGAAAACGACCCGCCCTCAATCCGTGGAGCTCTTGCAGTTTTTAATTTGAAACAAGGAATGTGCACGGCTCTACGGCGAGAGCCACATTTTGAAACAACCCGCCCTCCATCTGTGAAACGGTTGTCACCTATCAGGCTTCAGGGTCACAAGTGGTAAGGAAGTCTCCGGCAAAACGCCCAGCCCGCCCTAACAACTGGCCTCGGGGTGCGACAGGGAGAAGTTATCCAGAAGGAGAAGGACTGGAGGAGGAGGAGGAGGAGGAAAAGGAGGAGGAGGAGGGAGAAGAGGAGGAAGAGGAGGAGGAGGAGGCGGAGGCGGAAGCGGAGGCGCGGACGAGGAGGAGGAGGGGGAGGAGGAGGGGGAGGAGGGGGAGGAGGAGGAGGAGGAGGAGGAGGAGGAGGAGAAGGAGGAAGAGGAACAGGAGGAGGAGGGGAGGAGGAGAAAGAGGAGGAGGAAGAGGATGATGATGATGATGATGATGAGGAGGAGGAGGAGGAGGAGGAGGAGGAGGAGGAGGAGAAATAATGATAATAGAAGACGAATGATTATTTTATTGCTACTAGTAATAACAAGTAGCAGAATAATAATACTCGTAAGAAGAAGAAGAAGAGGGGGAGGATGATGAGGAGGAGGATTTGGGGGAGGAGGCGCGCCCGCGGGCGGCCCGGGGGGATTGGGCGAAGGACGAGCGGTGCGGGGTCGCCACCATGGCCGCGGCCACGGACGATTCGAGGGGAGCAGGCGGGGAGCAGGGGGGAGGAGGGGGGGGCGCGCGCGAGTGGAAGCGGGGAGGAGGGGGGGGGGTGCGAGTGAGGAGCGAGGCGAGCGGGGAGGGAGGAAGAGGCGAGTGGGCTGTGGGGGAGGAGGGGGCGAGTGGGCGTAGGGGGGGAGGCATGTGGGCGGAGTGTGTGTGTGTGTGTGTGTGTGTGTGTGTGTGTGTGTGTGTGGGAGGGGGACGGGAGCGGGCGGGAGGGAGGGAGGGAGGGGGGCACGGGGGGGTGACTCGCCGTACAGGCAGGCCGAGTCCCAGGGAGGAGAAGGAGTTTGAGGCGGAGGAGGAGGGAGGCAGGAGGAGGAAGAGGAGGGAGGACTAAAGGATGGCGATGATGATGGTGATGATGATGATGATGATGATGATGAGGAGGATGAAGTTGCTGATGATCATGATGATGATGGTGATGCTGATGATGCTGCTGATGATGATGAGGATGATGCTGCCGATGATGATGATGATGCTGATGGTGATGCTGAGGATGATGCTGATGATGATGATGCTGATGATCATGATGCTGCTGATGATGATGCCGGTGATGGTGTTGATGATGCTGATGTTGCTGATGCTGACGCTGATGCTGATGATAATGCTGATTGGTGTGGTGATGCTGAAGCTGATGATGTTGCTGCTGATGATGATGGTGATGACGCTGATGATGCTGATTATGCTGATGCTAATGCTGATGATGATGGTGGTGTTGATGATGATGATGATGATGCTGATGCTGATGACGGTGATGACGGCGGTGATGATGCGGATGATGATAGTGATGCTGGTTGTGGTGATGAAGATGGTGATGACGACGATGCTGCTGCTGACGGTGATGAAGACGATGACCATGTTGAGGATGATGAGGATGAGGATGATGGTGATGAAGATGCCGATTATGATGATGGCGATGCCGATGCCGATGCTGCTGATTATGATGATGGTGATGTTGATGATTGTGATGATGATGATGATGGTGGTGATGGTGATGATGATGATGCTGGAAATGCTGATCGCGGTTGTGATGGTGATGGTGATGGTGCTGGTAATGATGATGCTGATGATGTCGCTGATGATGATGACGATGATGACGATGGTGATAATAATGAGAATGACGATGGTGATGCTGATGATGATGATGATGATGATGATGATGATGATGATGGTGGTGATTATGATGCTGATGATGCTGCTGGTGGTGCTGTTGCTGCTGATGATGATATGATCGTGGTGGTGGTAATGATGATGATGCTGATGATGATGATGATGCTGTTGATGATGATGATGCTGATCATGCTGATCATGGTGCTGATGATGTTGATGATGCTGCTGATGATGATGCTTGTGATGGTGATGGTGATAGTGATGATGGTGATGATGATGAGGAGGGACACGAGATATGATGATGATGATGATGATGATGATGATGATGGTGATGATGGTGATGATGATAGTGATGCAGTGGTCAGGACATGAGGATAAGAAGGATGACGGAGGGAATGCGAGTCGCTACACCGAAACACGTGCAGCAGCGTCTCACGTTGGGTGCAGTGGGTGCACTTTGAGTTTTGCAGTCTTGAGTTGTGCCGGGCTAGCCACGTATCATATTTTGAGCCGCCATCTCCGCACTAATAAGTCACAAAATTCCGTAGTCGTTTGGGCCCAAGCCCTTCACTACGAGCGCACAGCCTGTTGTCTGCCAACACCCGATCCCTAATTATCCGCAGCGCTCGATCATATGAGGCGGCTTCAGTGGGCCTGGATTGCAATCCTCGTCCCCGCGCACGTCTCGGCCGCGCGGCGCGTGCCGATCGATGGCGACGGGCGTAGCCGGGCGTCGCCAATCTTCGACGGCAAGATTGACGTTGCGCCGTTCTTCCAGATGAGAGTGCTAGACATCAGGGGATCGAAGACGGAAAACCGGCATAAACATGAATTTTCGGCGCTGCGCGGGGATTTCTTGGATCTGCGCTGGGACCCCTGGCGGCGCCCTTGGCGCCGTCCCTGGCGCGCGAAAGGGGTCGAGCGCAGGTCCAAGAAATCCGCGCGGGCATCCAAAAGTTTATGGTTATGCCGTTTCTTCGCCCTCCACGGGAGGATTCGATACCGACACCGATGCGCTTCATCGTTTCCACTTTTGTTCCTCTCCCGAGGGGCCTCGTGGTCACAGCTGGATGCGCCTCGGACTCAGGTTCAGAACGCGCCCTGCGAGCCATCCTGGGAGCAGCAGTGTCGGTGTTGTTTTTCTCTTTCCCAGGACAAGGGTAATGCTCGTCTGATCCAGGATAGCCGCGACAAGTATTTCGCCGGTGGTCGCGCGCACAAGTGTTGCTGTGATGGAAATAGTTGCAAGGTGTTCGATTTAGCAGCGGTGAACTCATGTGACGGCAGCACATTCGGCGAGTTCCGGGACAGGGATGGATGCGGGTGTCTGGCTGGATTTGGCTGGAAAAGTTTCCGAAAGATTTCATCAGGAGTTCACGCCAGCATCAGCATGTGCCGTGTCGGCGTCGCCGATGCCATGCAAACGTTCAACAAGAGCAGCGAACAGGAGTTGCAGCAGGCGCTCCAGGAGGCCGCGCAGAGGCGCATCATGACAGGCCAAACCGGAGAATGGGTGGCGACATACAGCGAGTGCCCCGCGACTTGTGGCGTCGCAAAGATGCAAAAGGTGAGCATGCAGCCCTCGGACAAAGTGCGGCAGGCTCCCGGTGCACCGCCAGCTTTTCCGGATGAGATCGAGTGCAGGGACATCCGCTCTTGCAAATACCAGTGCAGCATGGGCGATGAGTGTGGTTGGGGATCCGTGTCCTGCGTGGATGGCTCGGGAGCCCAAGGTACACTCTGCGCCGTGAGGGAGGTGTTGGACCCCACCTTCCCGTCGCCTGTGGACTACCGTCTCCACAACTGTTTCAAGCAGTGTGCACAGCCGCACGGGCTTCAAAGTCTGTGTGCAGTTTCGTCGAACCATCTCGACGAGCAGTACGGGAGCCTAGCCACGCTCATGAAAAACACGTGTTTCGATGGCGATGCGGAAAAGCCAGACGTTGTCGCGGTGATGACTCAGGAATTGAACCATGCTTCTTCCAATCCAATGGCTTCAAACAATTTCCCGTCCTTGGTGTCTGGAAACTCTTTGAATGGCTACGTACGCGTCGGCATATGTGCACCACCGATGTCTGCCAACACTGCCTTGTACGTCAAGGATGGTATGACCAGCCGAGTATTCAACGAAAAGGTGTCTTGTGAGATGATGAAAAGTGAGTGCGGGTGGACGAACTGCAAGGGTAATTCCATCATGACCGTTTACACCTCAAGTGGCACCCTGGTGGTCGGCAACTGGCATGGCGCGCGCGGCCCTACAGTGAGTGAAGACCGCATCAAAGAGTTCGAAGAGGCAGTTGGTTTCATGTCGAGCGTGCTGCCCTTCCAGGGCAAGAAGCACGTCGTCTGGGGGGGCGATACCAATGTGCGCTCGGCGTTCCCAGACGGGTACCAGCCCTCGAAGGAGGTGCAGACGCCAGAGGAGATTCATGCGCTGATTCTCTCCGACGTGCTGGGAAGGCCAGGTTGGTCTGTCGACGACCACTTGAGTGGCAGGGTAGGGTTCGACGCCACCGTCCGGGATTACCTGCAGAAATCGCCGCTGAGGCAGGCGCAGGATTGGAACAAGCTCTGCCCCACTTATATGAAGAGCGACAAGCCTGCCCGGCTGGAGACGGTCAAGGAGTGGACCGGTGAGTACGACACGAACGTGTTCGGCTACAGGAGCAAAAGAATGAAGAAGGTCACCCGTGAGCGCCCGAACATCGCTTGCCGAACACCGGCGGACCAGCTGGCGGGCGGGGGCCCGCGAGTGGAATACCTGAACTTTGCGCGCCCGGGCGGGGCGAGCAGCAGGGCTCCGTCGTGGACGGAGCGCATCTTCCTGTCGGAGTCCCTCCACGGCAGCTGCGGCAAGCTGATGAAGGACATCCGCAACAGGCAGGACGACCACGACCCCGTCTTCGTGCGCTGCTCCCTCGCGGCCTGACGCGGTGTCTCTGTGCCCTGCTCCCCCTCGCCGCTGCCTGGTTGAGATCTCACCATCGCCGCACTGGGCACAGAGGACCGAAACGTCACCTGTCTACTGGGGGCGAGTTGTCAGTGCGTGGGTGGGGGGGCATGGCTGCGCGGGCGCGTCGGCACTTGGATGCGTGCGCTTGCAGGTGCGTGCGTGCAGCTAGCACTGCGCTGCCACTCAGCCGGCTGCTCTCTCTCTCTCTCTCTCTCTTTCTCTCTCTTTCTCTCTCTCTCTCTCTCTCCCTCCCTCCCTCCATCCCTTTGTTAAGGGCTTCACGACTTCTGCCGTTCCTCGACTCGCGCTGGAGCGGCCACGATTTGCTCAAAATGTCCTTGGAGATCTTTGGATTTACCTGGATTTGCCCAGATTTACGCGCATTCACCTGGAGCTACCTCGATCTATCAGCATTTGCCTTCATTTTTCTGGCCTGATCCCCACATAATTCGATGTGCGGAAAGTCGCCAAGCCCTTGGAGATCCCTCAATCCCTCTCTCCCTCTCTCTGATTTTTCCTTCTCTCGGGGGAACCAACAGGTACTGATACCGCTACTCCCCAGACATCTCCCAGGGTGCGTGCTTACCAGGATTTCGAGGCGAATCCAGCGGTGACGACGAGGGCTTCCCAGGAGGCCCAACAAGGGGCAAACGAGGCAAGGGTAGCGGTTTGGGTACCTCTTCTTCCTCCGATCTCTCCCTTGCTCCCTCTCTCCCTCCACCCCTTCCACGTGGTGTCAGAGACCAGCGGGCCGACGTCATCGAGACTTCAGCCTGCCGCGCCCGCGCCTCGCAGTCTTGGCCAGAGCTGCCCCGCTGCACGATGCGGCGCGAGGGCGCGAAGAGAAGCCGCGCTGCCCTTCGCGTGGCGCGCTGCCTGAGGTCCCCCTCCGTCGCTGCGGGTGGCCCGGGGGCAGGTCGTCTTCACCACCGGTCCCCTTCGCCAGAGGTCGTCTTCGCCCGGTCGTCTCCGCCCGATCATCTTCACCAGGGGCCGTCTTCGCCCATGGTCGTCTTACGCCCGTGGTCATCTTCGCCCGTGGTCGTCTTCGCCCGTGGTCGTTTTTGTTGCACGGTCGTCTTTCTTCGCGTCCTCGTTCGGTCGTCGTCGTATGCCAGCCTTCGCCCAGTTTTTTGCCGCCGGCCGCCCGCCCGATAACGTGTCCGTTCGCCCCGCCCGCCAGTGGGGTTTGCCCGCCCGGCCTTCTTGTTCTGGCCCGCCTCTTCGTATGCTTGTACCGCCCTCGTCTTCGCTCCTTCCTCTTGCGCGCTGGCCAATTCGCCTTTCGGTTGCCCCGATAAGCCTCACGCTAGAACGGACTGCCTCTGCCTCGCCGCCGACGGAAAATGTACGCTTGCTTGCAAGTCCGCCCGACCGCTTCAACGCCCCACCCGCCCGACCACCGCCAGGGTCGGTCTGCCCGCCCGTCCCGCCCACCAGGGCCTGCCCGCCAGGCCCGTGTACGGGTCCGCTCGCCAACTGGCTTTCTGCTGCGCCCGAACGTTTTTGATGTCCCGCCCGAGCGCCTTCCCCGTCGTCTTGGTCTGCCTGACCCGCCCGTTGGGGTCTGCCCGCCCGACCCGCCCGTCACAATCGGCCTGCCCAAGACGCCCGTTCATTCGCCCGCTGGCTGGTTTTGCAGCCCGCCAGTCCGCTTGAATGTCATGCCCGCCTGACCCGCCTGTTAGGGTCCGCCAGCCTGACTGCCGGCTAAGTCGAACGCCGGCGATGGCCACCGCCAGCAAAGACGGCCGCTGGATGCCGGCGAAGCCGACATCGGCACGAAGACACCGCCAGCGAAGTCGATGTGTGCCGAGCAGAGCAGACTCTGAGGATGGCATAGCAAAGCTGCAATAATTCCCATAGTTGTGTTGTCTCACGTGCTGGTTGGTCTTGCTGCCTCTGGTTGGTAGGTTTGGTTTATTGTCTGGTTCCCGACCCCGAGAGAGGGAAGGCCACCCGGAGGGAGGAGGAGGAGGAGGATTAGGAGGAGGAGGAGGAGGAGGAGGAGGAGGAGTCCGAGAGGGGGAAGGCCACCCGGAGGCCAGGCCAGTGGCTGCACGCTCCCACAGCTCCCGCTTCCGCCGTGTTTCGCGCGTACGTGGCCCCGGTCTCTTTCTTTCGGTGGACCTGGACACTGACACCGCTGTACGGTGGGTTCGCGTCGTGTCGACCGGCGGCGACCCCGCCGCGGGCGTTCAAGGTCGAACGCCGCCAGTGGCCCAGAATCGGCCTATACAGAACGTTCGAGCGATCGAGAGTCGCCGATCGTGTAAGGTTGAACGATCCACGCGGTGTCAGAAACCAACGCCGGGGTCGTCACGACACGAACCTGCCGTGGCGGCTGAGATGTGGTAGCGCGTTGCTAGGCGAGGCCAGGGCTTCCCACAGCAAAGCGCTACCAGATGTCAGCTGCTCCTGGTCTACAGTCTACTGGGGACATTGCAAATATCTGAGCCTATCATCTCTCTTCACTTGTCCGACTCTGGGCCAACTTCAGCTTTGTATCATATGCAATGGAAGATGTTTGCGCGTATTCCACTGCATCCCTTCAGGTGATCTGCGGCGACCACGTGCTTCAGGCTGAGTAGCACGTAGCGCGCCTTGCTCTGTAGAGGGGGCTTGTCCCGTGAAACGGAAGCCGATAGTGTCTCATCGTTTGGATCATATGTGCGCCAGACGTATTTGAGGGATGGCAGATTCGACGGTGGAGTGCAAGGGCTCTATGATGAGTAGGCAGGGAAGGAAAACGGTATGAAGAGTAGGAGGTGGAGGAGCAAGGACGGAGAGGAGGAGGAGTGAGGAAAGAGAGGAGGAGAAGGAGGAGGATGAGGAGGAGAACTATCAGACTGGAGGAAGAGGGCGGCAGGAGGCTCAGATGATCAGAAGCCGGAGGACAAGTTGAGGTCAATGGTGGGTCACGGGGCAGAGGAAGTCCGCAGGAGGCTGGGAGGAGGAGGAGGAGGAGAAGGAGGAGGAGGAGGAGGGAGGAAGGAGGAGGAGGAGGAGGAGGAGGAGGAGGAAGTTTCGCGTTCTGGTGGCCACGAAGGGTATGTAGGAGGGTCACGGACGGTTTTAGCTGGACAGAAGGATCGGGAGTCGGGCGTTGGGAGGTCACAGGAGAAGGGAGGGGATGAAGAATCTGCCACCAGGACAGGGGGAGGAGGAGGATTGTGGTAGTTGGGTTTGACCAGTGGGATGGCAGAAGGGAAAGCAGAAGGAGGGGGGCGACGACGCTAAGGAGAGGGATGAGGAGGAGAAGATGCGGGTGCTGTAAAAAAGGGGTTGCAGCCCTTCGCGGCCCACTCGCTGCCCTAGCCCTTCGTGGCCACCTCGCTGCCCTCAGTGGCCCCGTCCTTGCCCTCTGCGGCCCAATATACGTATGCCCTTCGTGGCCCCCGCTCGTTCGCGCCCGTCGCGGCCCCATACGCATGCCCTTCGTGGCCCCGCTGTCGCTCTGGTTCTCGCTCTCGCTCTCGCTTTCGCTCGTCGTCGCCGCCGCCGTTGTCGTCGTCGTCGTCCTCGTCGTCGTCGTCGTTGTGGTCGGTCCCCTGTCCGTCCCTGTTGGGGTCGGATTGCCGCCGGTCAGCGTTGCCACCACTGGCCAGGCCGACGGTCCGCGGCCGCCCCGTCGCTTGCCGGGGCCCGGCCTGCAGGGAAGAAAGATATATCCCCAAAAGGGATATGATCGAAGACGACGAGGGCGGGTATCGAGGGTTCGGGAAATGCACGTTGACGGACACTCGACCAGATATGAGCGAACAGTCTCAAACTTGTTGTTGTTGTTGCTTGTTGTTGTTGATGGTGTTGGTGTTGTTGTTTGTGTTGTTGGTGTTGGTGTTGGTGTTGATGCTGTTGTTGGTGGTGTGTGTGTGTGTGTTGTTGTTGTCGTTGTTGGTGGTGGCGGTGTGTTTGTTGTATTTGTTGTGTGCGTGTTGTTGTTGGTTGGTGGCGTTGTTGTTGTTGTTGCTACTGTTGCTGTTGATGTTGTTAATGTTGGTATCGCTATATCTGTCTCTGTCGGTCTCTGGGACAATTGCTTATTTGCTATATATATACATATGTATACTGTTGATTTGTTGTGTTGTTATTGTATGTTTTTCTCTTGTCTATATATATATATATATTTGTTTGTTTCTCTCTCTCTCTCTGTCCCTCTCTCTATCTGGCCAGGGGCATCCCATTGCAGGGCGACTCTGGAAGTTACCTTGTTTAACGGCGAACACATATCCAGAATCTACTAAATGCTGGGAGGACGCTCTTCGTTTCTGGTTGTTGCTGCTGCCGTGCTTGCAGGGATAGGCGTGCACTCTCTCTTTCTCGTTCCCCCCCCGCGCATGTTGAAGAATTTGGCGTTGAGGCCGGAGTGGCTCGATCGTGAATCGCGGAGCGCTGCTCGATCGGTTGGTCGCGACCCGATCGCGATCCGGCCGCGGTTCGGGCAGCGCCTGCGGACGACGTGGCGAATAGGCGCATCGGTAGGCGCAAGTTAGCCAGGTCAAGAGATTCAGAGGGCCCCCCCACACAACATACAGTCGGGGCCCTGAAGAAGGAACCCTTTTCGTTGGGGAGGGGCTCCGTGTTCCTTAATTGTTTCGCAGCTTGCCTTGGATTTTCCTTAGTTTTTCGATGCGAGATCGAAGTTTAACTTATGGAGAATAGGGGCCTCGTTCCTTATTTAGGGTTCCTTAGGTCAACGCCCCGACTGTAATGATCAAGTGCGGCAGCTGGATGCGGGGATTGGGAACGCGCTCCCGCGCAGCAGACGGAAGCCGCTCGCGCGCGGCCCCGCGTCCGACGACCTGGCACATGGAAACCCACGCGGGCCTCGCAGGGGCGGGAGCGGCAACGCGTCCGATGGGCGTGGCGAAGGCGAGGCACACAGCACTGCCGCGTGGATTCGCAAAGTGCGCAGCGTTTGAGCGAGGTCGGCATTTCGCCCGCTCTCGCACGGCCACGCTGCCGCAGTCGCTATGATGCGATCTGGCGAACGACGAACCATGCTCCGCGCCCGTGTGCGCGGGTCCCCACAAGTTTGTGAGCGAAAGAGATGCGCCGCGCCGAAGCAGGAATTCCATTTTCTCGCGAAATCTGAGCGGTGTCGACGCGAAAACTACATTTTCGTCTGGTCGCGCGTCGAAAACGTTGCGTTCGAAGAATGCTGGCCTCGCCCACGTGGAGTCTCTAGAAAACCGAGCGCGTTTCTGTGGCGAGAGCGGCATTGCGGCGTTTCGCGAAGGATGCGCGTCCCGTCCCGCCATCGTCACGCAGTTGACAACATGGGCGACTTAATGTCCATGCTATAAACGGAAACTCCGACTTTTGATTGTTTCTTTTTCACAATTACGAGGGGACGGCCCGGATTGGCCAATTATCGGCCAAAGGTGTGTTTTCTGTGTGTTGTGTGTTGTGTGCGTGTGTTGTGTGTCGTGTGTGATATGTGTGACGTATGTGCGCACAGCGTGCGTATGTGTGTTATGTGTGTTAGGTGTTTCGTGTGTGTGTGTGTGTGCGTGCTTATGTGACTGCGTTGTGTATGTGCTGTTTGTATGTGGTTTCTTGTGTGTGATGCGTGTGTTGTGTATGCGTGTGTGGCTGCCACTGGCTGCGAACCCCCGAGCGGCTTCTGAGTGTTCGGCCGGGCGTGGACTCGCGCGTTTCATTGCCCTCCTCCGACGTTATACGCTTTGTCGCCGCGCGCGGGGCCGTGACGCTAAACTTTTGATTCGCTGGTCGAGAGCGCACCTCTTCCGGTCGAAGCTAAGCGGGCCGCGCACAGCTTGAATTAATGGAGAGGGGGGCAGAGCCGTGACGCTAAACACATGTGCGTGTGTGTGTGTGTGTGTGTGGCACACCAACCCTTCGGTACAGGGATTGCCCGCACCAGCCGACGGCACGGTGGCAGCACACCTAGACACCATCGGTCCACAACGCACTGACCTGCGCTGTCCCCTTGGCCAAGTGCCGGGAGGTCCGCGCTCTTTTCTTGTCCAAACGAGCACCCCACTGGCAGACGCCCTGCTGGTCCCGACGGGCCCGCTTGACCCCGCTCACGCACTCACCACCATTCCCGTATACCGCACCGTAGACGACAAGTTCGGCAGGAATCTCATTTGTGGCTTTTAGAAGCGCCAGTGCGATCGCTGCCCAGGCGACGTCCCAATGAATCAGTGGCCGTGCGGAGACGCTCCCCAGGGCATGTTTATCTTCTGTCCCGGAAAGGAAGTGCAGGTGTATCTACATGGCGGCAATCCCATCCCCAGTGAGCGCGCCCAAGCCTCCGCCAACGCGCAGTGGAACACCACTTAGTTTTGCGAGGACTGTCTTATGCATCTGTGGGATGCTCGTCCCAGCCAGGTCCGGATCGTCCTCGACAGGGACGGTCGTGACCTGTTCTTTCAAAAGATGCCGAAAAGAGGCAAGGGACCGCCTTCACCCAGGCCCAGGACCTCGCAAGTAACAAGGCGACCCGCTAGCGGCTTGGGCCAACTTGCCGAAGACTGACTTCCCCCAAAGAGAAGCACAGGCCGCGGGCACCTCCGACCTGCGCGCCTCCACTCGGCAGCGCCCCCGCTCTCGGCCAGCCATACGGCGGCCCCGCACCCTAGAAGCAGACAGACCAGGCAACGTCGACCCACGCAGGAGCAGGTCCACCGCAGAATCCTTATCTTCCTGCTCCTCCGACGACCGCAGGGCAACCTCGCGCGGGCACCCGACCGCCAGCGGCCACGGCACCTCGCAGCGACTCGCAGCAAGCCTCCACGCGGCGGGGCAGGACGTCATCCGGCGGCCGCCCCGCGGGCTCCCGCAGCCCCCTCCCCAGGGCGCGCCGCCAGCAGAGCAGGTCGGCCTCGGCGCCAATGGCAAGCGGCGGCGCGCGGGCGGATCAGGCAGCCGACCCCGCGACGCCCCCCCCCCCCCTAGCCTCTTGTCCTGGACGGCCCCGCGAGAGTCAATCCTCTGGCATGCCCCCGCCTGAATGTGAGAGTCATTGCCACCCTGCAGGCGGCCAGGCACATCCATTCTGACAAGGCGCCCAGGGGTGCTGACAACACAATCGTGCACGTCATGGTGGCGTTTGCCTGGACAGTCTCTCCAGAGGTCGACGAGCGCTGGAGGACATGGACGGCGAGAAAGGCTGACTCCTCGCTGCGCGAGCCCAAGAGAGGCATGGGACCCCTTCCTGACCCCAGAGCCTGGCCCTGCCAGGAATTCCTGGCCTCCATATGCGGCGACTCCATCCCGCCGTCTGGGATCCCCCCAGGAGACCACTGGGGCGGCATGCGCGCCACCCTGGCCCTCCTGGTCAACCGCCTGCATCGCCAGATCTCCCATGCCCCCGCCAGCTCTCGCAGGGCGCCCGACGAATGGGATGCGCACCGCAGCAAGCGCGACCCCAGAGCGTCCAGGCACGGACAAGACCTGGCATGGTATAGCCAGGAAGCCTTGTTCGGTTACTTGGATTCAAGGGGGATAACGTCGCCCCGCCGCCCACTCGCGCGGAATTTCCGTGCAACTGCGGCAAAGAAGGAGGCTCACCCTCACGGGCGCCCCGCCCAGCGCTCCCCCGCGAGCGGCCGCTGCCTGCCCTCCGGGTTCCGCGCCCAAGGAAGAGTCGACAGCCCAGCGCCCCCGCGACAGCACTCCGCACGCGGAGCAATCCAGACTTCTGCCCCCCCCCCCCCCCAAGCGCCTCCGAGGCCAGACCCGGAGCGGCGCGCCTCCAGCCAGTCCCCCGCCTCCTCGGGGCGCGGAACGGCGCCGTCGCCCTGCTCCACGCCTGTGCCCCGGCTCTCCTGGGCCCGGCTCTCCCCCCTTTTGGCCTCGGCACCCGGCTGTGCCTGGGTGGTTGCTCCGTGCCTCCTCGGCTCGCCGCTGACCGGGCACGCCGCGGCGTCGGCTGTCGTCCTGCCTGCGCCCTGGGCCCGCCGCTCCCCACCTTGGCGCGGCCCTGCTCCTTCTTTGCCCTGGCTGCCGCGCCGTTGCGCGTCGCCGGGCTGTCTCTCTCTCTCTCTCTCTTTCTCTTTCTCTCTCTCTCTCTCTCTTCCGCGCCTGCGCCTCGTTCGTCCTCTTGGTTCCGGCGCACCCCACCGTTGCCGACGTCGGGGTGTTCCCCCGTCGGCTCGGGTCGAGACCCTGGGCGCTCGTCCGGCTTCCCCTACCGCCGCCCTTCCGCGGGCCGCCCCTGTACTGCTCTGTGCCGCTCAGCGCCATCACTTGCCATCCGCCCCCCCCTGCCCGCGCCTCGCAGGCCCGCGTGTCTCGGCGCTTCGGCTCACCATTGGGCCGTGCCTTGGTTCATTGGGTTGGGCTCTGCCGCTTTGTTTTTTTCCAGCCTCAGCTACTGCTCAGCGCCGCTCAGCACCAGCTCCGGCCCTGTTCAGCTCAGTGCTGCCCAGGTCCGGCGCTGGTTCCCACATGCGGCTCGGCTCCCGCCGCTGGGGCCGCTCCTTCGTGCCTCTCCGCCTTCACCTCTCCGCGCGCGCCTCGTAGGCCCGCGGGTCTTGGCGCACTGGCCCATCCCTGGACCGTGCTCGGCCCGCTGCGGCCCGAATGGCCGTTCGGGCTCAAATGCTCGGGTGGGAGCTCTCTGGGGGCTTCCCTGGCGAGCTGCAGGTCCGCGGAGAGCGGGCTGTCCGTTCCACCTCCGCTTTCGCAGACTGCCCCAGCAGCAGCAGCTGGGATGCGGAGCCTTCGGTGGGAGCCGTTCTGCGGCCTTCAGGGGGGATGGAGGTGCACGGAAGTCGAGGAATAACACATTGCATAAACACATATTGCTGGAGCCACGCGTGAATTTCTTTGATCTGCGCTGGGCCCCCACTGCGTACCGAGCGCCAGGGGGGGGTCCTCTGCGCGGATCCAAGAAACCCGCGTGGACTTTTGAAAGCTGGTGTTTATGTATTTCTGTTCTTGCTCGACGAAGGCATGATTACATTCCATTTGCGCCTTCAGTGTGTGTCCGAATCGCCGATCGGATTCAGACCCTCCTGTAAGAGCACCTAGGACGAGCATTTCGCTATACTTCGCCTGCGCACTTCTGTGGTCTTCGCGATAGTGAGAGTGAATGGACTCTGCGCTGAGGTGGGAACGAGCACGCTGAAGAGCGAAGGCGAAAAGAGAGCAGGTTGGGACGAGGAACGGAGCAGTAATGGTGTGTGTGTATGTGTGGGGGAGACGGTGGAAGTTATGAAAATGAAGACTAGAAGCGAACATGGTGATATGATAGTTGCGTTTGAGAGTACACATGAGGACTGGTGCAGATGGCGAGGATAATGGAGAAGACAGGACGATGATGATAATGGTGATGGTCATGAGTATTCAGCCAGGTGAGGGTGAAAGCGAGTACGCGTATGGGTGAAGAGGGGAGCGGTGAAGATGATGACAAGCGTGAGGATGAATATGAGCTTACGAACGGGTTGAAGTTCAAAGCCAGTGATATCCGGGTGGGATGGTGGGGTCTCAGTCATGTTGTCTTCGCATTCGCAGGTGGTCTAAAGAACACAACCGCACTGTCTGTGGGGAGTAACAACAACTGAAGAACTAGCGTCAGGATGTTGCAGGTCAACGTCGCCAGATTTGTTCTTTTTTATGAGGACGACGGAGAGGAGAAGCAGGGGGATTAGGAGGAGGATCGGAAGATTGGGCAGAATCGGGAGAGGAGAACCTTTAGGGTCGCCCGAGGATTGGTACGCGCTGTAGTTGTTTTTCCCCACATCCAAAGTGGGGTTCTTGTTTTCTCTGCACACCCCGCGCAGGAACACTCACCCCACCCCCTCTCCTCTTCTGCCTTCGCACACTCACTCACTCACTCATCAATCGGCATCATCCTCATTCAAACATCATCATCGCCACCACCACCCACAATCAATCATCATCCTCTTCACCACTCATCTTCACCACCACTCATCATCCTCATCCTCATCATCGTTGAGTAAAGTGTGAGGAAGTCTCAGGCGGGAGCCCCCTCCCTATGGGGCCCGCAGATCATGTTGGTAATCCGAGCGGGTCATCGGAACCCTGTAACTGTCGTCACTTTTGGGCTCCCCAGGCCTGAAAATGGAGGAAGTCTCAGGCGGGAGCCTCGTCTGTGAGTGAATTGGGAGGAAGTCTCAGGCGGGAGCTCCCTCCCTATGGGGCCCGCAGATTATGTTGGTAATCCGAGCGGGTCATCGGAACCCTGTAACTGTCGTCACTTTTGGGCTCCTCAAGCCTGAATATGGAGGAAGTCTCAGGCGGGAGCCTCGTCTGTGAGTGAATTCTGAGGAAGGCTCAAGCGGGAGCCCCCTCCCTATGGGGCCCGCAGATCATGTTGGTAATCCGAGCGGGTCATCGGAACCCTGTAACTGTCGTCACTTTTGGGCTCGTCAAGCCTGAATTTGGAGGAAGTCTCTGGCGGGAGCTTCGTCTTTGAGTGAATTGTGAAGAAGTCTCAGGCGGGAGCCCCCTCCCTATGGGGCCCGCAGATCATGTTGGTAATCCGAGCGGGTCATCGGAACCCTGTAACTGTCGTCACTTTGGGCTCCTCAAGCCTGAATATGGAGGAAGTCTCAGGCGGGAGCCTCGTCTGTGAGTGAACTGCGAGGAAGTCTCAGGCGGGAGCCCCCTCCCTATGGGGCCCGCAGATCATGTTGGTAATCCGAGCGGGTCATCGGAACCCTGTAACTGTCGTCACTTTTGGGCTCGTCAAGCCTGAATTTGGAGGAAGTCTCTGGCGGGAGCCTCGTCTTTGAGTGAATTGTGAAGAAGTCTCAGGCGGGAGCCCCCTCCCTATGGGGCCCGCAGATCATGTTGGTAATCCGAGCGGGTCATCGGAACCCTGTAACTGTCGTCACTTTTGGGCTCCTCAAGCCTGAATATGGAGGAAGTCTCAGGCGGGAGCCTCGTCTGTGAGTGAACTGCGAGGAAGTCTCAGGCGGGAGCCCCCTCCCTATGGGGCCCGCAGATCATGTTGGTAATCCGAGCAGGTCATCCAAAACCTGTAACTGTCGTCAATGTTGGGTTCTCGCGCTGCCAGAACGCAGTTCCCAGGCCACACTTTGGATGCAACAAGGAAGTTTTTGGGCTCCTCAGGTCGCCGAGGTGCTGCGACAGGGCGCCGAAGGCGCCGACGACGACGGCCAGGCCGAGGCGCGGGCGCGGAGCTTGCTGATGTTCAGGCCCAGCGAAAGGGAGTTCACATGGCAGAGCTCGGGGGCGCACAGCGTGCGCCGCTCGGGGTTCACCCTGACGCACGCGTCCTACCTGACCTCCACGCTGTCGCAGGGCCAGACGCTGCGCAAGGGCGTCACCATCGACTGCGCGAGAGACGAGGACGCTGGCCGCACGGGCATGTCGGACGAGCAGTGGTGGCTGCACCTCTACGTCATGTTCTCCCGCGCCACGTGCATGCGGAACATGCTGATCCTGCGGCCGCCGCCGCGAGAGTTCCTGGAGTGCGGGCCGCCGGCGTCCCTGCGGAAGGCGCTCCTGGAGTTCGACAAGAGAGCGGTTTTGTCCAGGGCGGAGGCGAAGCAGCTCGCGGCAGAGCTGGGCTTCGTGCTGCCTTCCGCCTGAGCGCGGCTGCGCCTCGCTCGAAGCCCGCGGGGTTGTCCCAACGGCTTGGTCTTGCGCGCCAACGGCTCGCGGGGTTGCCCCGACAGCCTGGCCCGCGGGGTTGTCCCAACGGCTGCGCGACGTGACCAGTAGAGAACGCGCCTGTGCTGGCCGTGGCGGCGACGGCGCCGAGGAACATCGACATGCGCGCTCATGCAACAGGAAGGGGAGGAGGTGGCGGGGCGCGGAACAAACAGGGGGGCGAGGATGGGGACAACGTAAGGAGTGGAAGGGGGGGCCGCGCCAAGGCGAGAGGAAATATACGCAGAAGAGACAGCCAGGACGCCTCACCAACCACGAGGACGACGGTGATGGCTTTTTCCAGATTCGCCCAGAGGATTCTTATGTGGGGTTCTTCCGTCGGAGTAATTCTTTCAAGATCTCGAACACTTGACCACCAACGCTCTACATACGTTTGCCGCCGCTACGGTCCACACTGGGTCGCAAACCAGCGGTTTTAAGTGCATAGGCTCCGACCCAGGTCTAGATTAGTGGGGAGACAAAGACTGATATATTGGCCAGTTGCTTACTCTAGACCTGTCAAGCTCACCTTCGTTGCAACATCGAGACCACGGTGCACTGTTGATGCGTCATTGCCCTTTGCGCCACCCGTGAACGTACATTGAGTTGGGTTAGGGAAGATAATTAATGAGAGTGGTACGTGTTTAACTTGATAGAGAGTTGACGAAGAGTCACAGATCACATGCTCCTCGTTGGCACTCCGATAAGGAGAAGCTGGAGGGTCATGGTAATGGGAGAAGAAAGGCGAAGGAAAGGAAGCATGGAGAGGGAATGCAATAAGAGGACGTAATCAGCAAGGGGGCAAGAGAACGGTGTGAAAGGAGGTGAGGAAGGAATGGGCAGGATGGCGGGGCCAGGGAGGACAGGGTAACTCCTCCTTTATCCAGGGGGACAGCAAATTTGATGGTATGGACAGCGAGCATGAGAAGGAGGAAGACTGGCAGCAGGAGCAGCAGGAAGGGGGTCGGCGATTCGCGGTGACAGGGTAACAGGGAATACGAACTACGTAACTAGCCATTTGCCCCGATCTTGGCCAGGCCAGCCATAGTCGCTTCCAGACCCAGGATTTTGTGTGCGGCCCAGTGGGTGAGACGGCGTATGTCTAGAGAAACGCCCAGAGGTGTTGTTCACACGGCCCGGGCGCCGCAATCGTCAAGACGATGAGTTTTTAATGTGTTACCTTTTTCCTATGTTTCTCGCCCACTCGCCTTCTCAACCTCGACGCGTGCCGCCGCCTACGGAAGGAGGGAGGGCGCGGCCACGTGGGAGGACGGCCAGGGAGGGGCCACGCTTGGCACAGGCCGCCGTGGGGGTACAGCCCCCACGGTGGCCGTGGACCAGGCGGCCGCGCCACCACTAAGAGCTAAGCCGATTGAGCTTTCACTCTCCCCTCCCAGCGGGTGGGGGCGCCGCTCGGACCACACCTTCCTCTCACAGGTGCACTTCTTACCAACTCTCGCACTTTCTCTCCTGCCGCCACGCTGCCCGCCGCACCTGTCCTTGCTGGCCGCCGCAGCGCCCACGCCGTCTCCCACCCCCCACCCACCCACACGGCCCACTCCCGCTGCGCCGCCGCGTCGCACCACACTACAGTCAGCCTGCTTAGTAAGGATGGGCAACCTTCCCAAGGGTACCTTTGCATCCTTGCCCCTTCGGCCCATCCTTAGCGACTTTCGCTGGCCAACCTCGTTCGAACAGCGCTAACATGGGCCTCCCAGGCCCTTGCATCCTTACCGCGCATCCTTGTGATACAGTGGAGGCCCATGCCAAGAAACACCTTGCTTGCCTCGAGGATTTTGATGGTCTTGCGGTGGGAAGCGCGACGTTCCCACGCCGAAAGTCCATGGACGCCCTGGGGTCTCAGGGCTGGGTTTCCTGTGGAAGGTTTCTTGTGGACTGGCCTCCACTGCAGGATCGGACGGCGTTGGCCTCAATCCCAGGAGAGGCGAGCCGAGGTGGGTCGCAGCTCCCCCCCAGGGGGGGCTGGGACCCACGCTCGCGGGCCACCTATCCGCACGCGCACGCCCACCGCCACATAGGCGGCCGCCCTCCACCTCCCGCCTTCTTACGGAGCCTCCTCCTCCTCCTCCTCCTCCTCCTCCTCCTCCTCCTCCCAGCGTCGTATCCGCCGTTCGGCCGCCCCTCCTCCTTCTCTCTCTTTGCCTCGTGGTCGTGTTGTGCCCCACCTGGCAGCGCCGGGCGGGGAGGGGTCTGGGCTTTCGACTGCTCGAGGCGACACGGTCCGCAAACCTCTAGTTTCGTGGAGCACCACGGGAGGGAGGGGACACGGCCCAGCAGCGCAGGCAGCGGAGGTAGCAGCAGCAGCAGCAGCAGCAGCAGCAGCAGCCGCGTCGGCAGCGGAAGCAGAAACAGGCGTCGGAAGCGCCGCAGGAGGAGGAGGAGGAGGAGGAGGAGGAGGAGGAGGAGGAAGTGGAAGAGGAGGAGGACGAAGGGACAATGGTAACTGTGCCGACGTCGACGACGCTGACACGCCAGCCGACCGACGTCGTCGTCGATGACGACAACGACGCCCAGCGACGTCGGCCGGCGTCGACCGCCTCGCGTCGTCGTCGTCGTCGTCGTCGTCGTCGTCGACCGCCCCGCGGGCGCCAACAGGAGGCCGTGGCGCTGCTCCCCGGGGACTGTGGCGCCGCGGCGGTGGCGGAGGTGGCGGAGGCCCGCGGTGTGCCCCGTGGTCGCCGTTTGCCTACTCCTCCCTCTGCTCCTCCTCATCCTCCTCCTCCTCCTCCTCCTTCCCTCCTCCTCCTCCTCCTCCTCCCCCTCCTCCTCCTCCTCCTCCTCCTCCTCCTCCTCCTCCTCCTCCACAATTACTCAATATGAATACTTCTCTCCCTCTTCCCCTGATGACGGTTTGAAGTGTCCGACCCCCCCCCGCGTATTGTTTTTTACACACAGGTTTCCCCGGAATTGGGTTTTCGCTTGCATTTGTTTGTTAAATGCTGCTCTCGCTGAGGCGCGGGCCTCATTTTCGGGCCCCGCTCGTTCCGAATCGTGCTCCCGCTGCAGCGTTGGCCTCATTTCCGTGCTTCCGCTCTTTCCGAATCGTGCTCCCGCTGCAGCGCTGGCCTCATGTTTGTGCTTCCGCTCGTTTCGACTCGTGCTCCCGCTGCAGCGCTGGCGTCATTTCCCGTGCCATGCCACGGCGTGCAATGCAATGCTGGGTTGATACTACGCCTTGCGGTGCTCTTCTACGCCATGCCATGCCGTGCTCTACAATGTATCGCGTACCCTTTCGGGATCATTGCCCTGCTCGACATCCGACTGTGCGAGTAGAGAGGGGACCTGCGCCATGGTAAGGGATGGGAGGGAGGGGTAGGGTGTCAGATATGACGCGAGCGCACCTAGCTTGTCCTCCTCCTCCTCCTCCTCCTCCTCCTCCTCCTCTCCTCCTCCTGCTCCTCCCTCCCTCCCTCCCTCCCTCCCTCCCTCCCCTCCTTCTCCTCCTCCTCCGCCCTCCTCCTCCTCCTTCTCCTCCTCCTCCTCCCTCCCTCTCTCCCTCCCTGCCTCCCTCCGTCCCTCCCTCCCTCCCTCCTTCTCCTCCTCCTTCTCCTCTTTCTCTTCCTCCTTCTTCTCCTCCTCCTCCTCCTCTTCGTTTCCTCCCTGTTGCTCCTTTGTCTCATCCCTCCCCCTACTCCTCTCATCGGCACCATAAACATAAACTTTTGGGCGCGCCGCGCGGGTTTCTTGGATCTGTGCTGGGGCCCCTTCTGGCGGCGCCTACGGTGCCGCCCCTGGCGCGTTCCGCGCGCAGTGGAGGGGGGTCCGACGCGGATCCAATGAATCTGAGCGGAGCGCCAACAGTTTCTGTTTATGGTGTTTTTTTCTTTTTCTATTTTCTCATTGTTCCCATTACTCCTCCTCCTTCTCGCCTCAGTGTCCTCAGCAGCGCCGCAGTGGCAGCTGGCCACTCTACCCACCAGAGCTGCACGAGTCGCCTCCTCCTCCTCATCGTCCTCAGTTGCAATGTTACCATCCTGAGTCCTACGCTCAGACGATGCCCCCAAAAGGGCAAAGCATACTGAGGCCTTCGGTGGAGCTCCCTATGGGGCCACGAAGCGTGTGAGGGGGATGTCGAAATTGGTGTGGGGGACGCATGTGGGCGGTGGCACTGGGGCCTTCGGTGGAGCTCCCCATGGGGCCACGAAACGTTAGGTGTCGAAATTGGAGTGGGGGACGCATTCGGGCGGAGGCACTAGAGCCTTCGGTGGAGCTCCCTATGGGGTCACGACACGTGCGAGGGGTGTGCCGCACTGGGCGCGGGGGGCGCATGTGGCCGGTGGCACTGGGGCCTTCAGTGGAGCTCCCTATGGGGCCACGAAGCGTGTGAGGAGTGTGCCGAAATGGGCGCGGGGGACGCGTGTAGGCGGTGGCACTGGGGCCTTCGGTGGAGCTCCCTATGGGGCTACCAAGCGTGTGAGGGGTGTGTCGACATGGGTGTGGGGGACGCATGTGGACGGTGGCACTGGGGCCTTCGGCGGAGCTTCCTTTATGGGGCCACGAGACGTGTGAGGGGTGTGCCGGACTGGGTGCGGGGGACGCATGTGGAGGGTGGCACTGGGGCTTTCGGTGGAGCTCCGTTAGTGGGCCACGAAACGTGTGATGAGTTTGCTGACATGTGCGCGGGGGTCGCATGTGGGCGGTGGCACTGGGGCCTTCGGTGGAGCTCCCTATGGGGCCACGAAACGTATAAGGGGTGTGCCGAAATGGGTGCGAGTGACGCATCTGGACGGTGGCACTGGGGCCTTCGGTGGAGCTCTCCATAGGGCCACGACACGTGTGAGGGGTGTGCCGAAATGGGTGCGGGGGACGCATGTGGACGGTGTAAATGGGGCCTTCAGTGGAGCTCCCTATGGGGCCACGAAACGTGTGAGGGGTGTGCCGAAATTGGTGCGGGGGACGCATGTAGGCGGTGGCACTGGGGCCTTCGGTGGAGCTCTCCATGGGGCCACGAAACGTTAGGTGTCGAAATTCGTGGGGGGGACGCATGCGGGCGGAGGCACTGGAGCCTTCGGTGGAGCTCCCTATGGGGTCACGACACGTGCGAGGGGTGCGCTGGACTGGGCGCGGGGGGCGCATGTGGCCGGTGGCACTGGGGCCTTCAGTGGACTTCCCTATGGAGTCACGAAACGTGTGAAGAGTGTGCCGAAATGGGCGCGGGGGACGCATGTAGGCGGTGGCACTGGGGCCTTCGGTGGAACTGGGTCAGTTTTTCGCGTGTCGGGCCCTGGGAGGCGATATTCGTTCGAGACTTTGCCAGCGTTTCGGGCAGACACTGTTTCGACACCTTCCTGGGTGCTCGAAATTACTTTCGAGCACCCTGCCTCACCGAACGCCTGCCTCACCGAACGCTGCGTAGAGCGTATCGCAGCGCATCGCGTCGGGCAGGGCACATTGGCAGTTCTTTGTTGCCTCCATGCCGTCCGAGGTGTCCACCACCCATGCCGCGGCGTACTGGATGACCTCCGC
>CAUYUJ010008965.1:0-25000 GCA_963575745.1 Prorocentrum cordatum
CCTCCTCCTCCTCCTCCTCCTCCTCCTTCTCCTCCTCCTCCTCCTCCTCCTCCTCCTCCTCCTCCTCCTCCTCCTCGGTGGCTCCTGTGCGGCCCCCCTTCGCCCCCCTGCAGCCGTTTGCCCGCGGGGGCGCGGCGGGGCGCGCCGCGATCAGCAGCCCCCAGCCCCTGGCGTTCACGCCAGGCGCGTGTGATGCCGCTGGGGCGGCGGCGCGCCGTGGCGGGAGGCCGCGGGCCGCGTCGGCCCTGCCTCGCCCGCGACGGCCATCAGGAGGGGCTGTCGTCGGAGGTCACCATCCCCAGGGTGGCACCGACGCCAGGGGAGGCGGCGCAGCTCAGCCAGGCGCCTCCTGCAGCTCCACCGTGCGTCTGTGCTCCTGGGCGTACATCACGGGTCGAGAGCGCTTGAGCGCTCTATGGGCAAGGGTGCAGCCCGAGCCCGAGATGATGAAGCCAAGGGTCAAACACCGTCGGGGAGATGGGCATGCGTTGCCACTTGTCAGTGCGGTTTCACGCGCAATTATCTTAATTATCCTCGTTGCTGGGCTTGCGGCCGCGACAAGCAGGGGAGGCCAGATCCCAGTGGTGCCACCCCGCCAGGAGCCCGTCGCCAGCGTTCCTCGTCAGCGGGAAGACGTAGCGCAGCTGCCAGCAATGACACAGGTGGGCCACAGCCTGCCCAAGCAGAGTTGGATGAGGCCACCACCGCCCGACGTGCATTGGCGGCCTTGCGTCGGTTGCAGCCCGATGAGCAGCCGGACTTGGTCCGCAGTGCCCGCAAGCAGTTGGCGGAGGCCGAGCAGAGGCAGCGCTCGACCCTCACAACTGATGACATGCTTCGCCGTGCTTTGGACCGTCTGGCTGCGAAGCAGAAAGAACATGATTCACTTGCCAGTCAAGTCAAGACGCTCAGTGATGACCTGTATACCAAGCAGGCGGAGTTGGAGACTGCAGCTCCGGAGCTCGCCAGCATCCAGCTGGAGGTTGCGACGGCACGTACGGCAGTCATGGCAGCAGGGCAGCCCCCGCCTGCAGGACCAGATGCACTCGAACTCGAGCAGGCGTTCGGGCGTCTACAGGGTGTGGTGGCGGCCGCGCCTGCTGCCGTCGGCGCAGGCAATGCAGCCACCATGTTGGACTCGCTCACCACACACATGGCCGCCTTGCAGCGGGCTCTCGCAGCACAGGGGCGGCTTGCGGCTGGCCGGGACGTGTCGCCGCCCGCTCCTCCTGCTCAAGATCGTGCTGGAGGCGTGCCAGGAAGTGTCCACCCCTGGGATGATGTTCTTGAACAAGATGTTGCAGCCCCCACCACACCCGCAATGGCCAGCAGCGTGCAGCAGCGACCCGCGGGGGAAGGCTCGCCTGGCTAGCGACCTGAGTAGCATGACGTTCGCTCGCTTCGGCATTGACATCGTCTTCGACGGCCAGCCGAGGCACACCCCTTCTTCAGTCAAGTATGATTCTATACAGCAGCAGGGGCCTATAACCACCTCAGGTGCTGGCGGCTACCAAGCACCTTATGAAGGTGGGGCTCCACGGAGGCTGGTAGGAACATCAACAGATACGATGGTTTCCTCCTCTATGTGGCACGTGTACCAAGCTGGTGGCGACCCAGATGGCATGCGTGACATTTCATCTTTGACGCCCGGTGCGACTTCCGAAGTGGATCTGGAGCACGTACCAGTCGAGCCAACGAACATCCTCTACACGTACGGCTTGCCGACTCAGTCTGCAGCTGTCAGTTTCCGACCGACGGCCAGTTCACCGATAGTCCAGGTCGTCAACAGACAGGGAGATGCTGAAGACGGGCCTGCGCTTCATCCACCAGATGTGCGCCTTCCCGCTGACATGGTTACTCAGGAGGAGCCACCTGACTCACTCCAGCAGGTTGGTGACGCTGTTGTTGCTCCTGTGCTGATGCAGCATCCCCCTGACGTGGCCCGCCCACTGTCCGTGGTTGGGCGCCGACCACGGAGGCGGGCCAAGAAAGGTGTTGCTGCCTCGGTCAAGGCCAACAAAGGTATCAATACCGCCACCTTCAACTCCAGTGGCTGGCCCCAGGCTAAGGATTTCCTGGCTACCGTTGGTGCGGCCACTGTTGTCATGATTCAGGAGCACAAAACTACGCGGTGATGCTCGATTGAGGGCCCAGGAGTGGGCCGCGGCTAATGGATGGAAACCTTTCATGAGCGCGGCGCTACCAGGTGAGGCTCGTTATTCGAGGGGTGGCGTGGGTATATTTGCGCGTTCTCACGTTGGTGTGACAGTACCTGCTGGTACGGCTACACATGATATCGTTCCAGGCTTCTGCGTTGCAGATCACATTCATGCGGGACCCAGGCACGGGTTCCTCGCGGTGGCGTTGTACATGGAGCAAGGAATGGGTCTTTCTAGTCACAACTATGGCAAGGCTGCTGCGGTAGGAGAATTTCTATCATATCACAAGCTGCCGTACATGTTGGCAGCAGGCTGTAACATGTCGCCGTCAGATTTGAATGAGAGTGGGCTACGCGACAGACTTCGTGGCCGTTTGTCAGCACGCGAGAAAAGGCACCTATCGAGATCCCAAGACAGGTCGCGAGACCACTCTTGATTACTGGATGGCCTCTGACGCGACTGCTGCTGCGCTCAGTGAGCCGCGCCGAGTCGAGGAAGCCCCGCCCAGGAACCACTGTGCCGTCATGGTCAAGCTGCAGGGCGGGGTCCGCTCGCACGCAGTCACGGCGACGGCAGGACATCAGCCTTTCCCGCCCCGCCCTGTCGCCAAGGAGATGAAGGAGCGCGAGGAGCAGGATGAGGATGGGGAGATCACCTTCGAGGCCCCACGGGGTACGCCAGATATTTCATGGGAGCATGTCATGCGCGATGATGCAGTGCAGAAGTTTGGCGACCCCCGTGTCCATGATGATCGGCTAGCCGCTCTTAGTCGACAGCTGCACGCTGGCGTCGAAGCTGAGCTCGCGCCGATCGCTTGCAAAGAAGTTCCTGAGGCACCTAAGTACTTGGGCCGTTCAGCAGGCCAGAAGTATCGGCAGTCGACGGCAGGCGGGGCCCTGGCTAGGTATCAACATTCGGGCACCTCTTACTCTCGGGCGCTCAGGCTCCTCGGACTCCGCGTGCATGACGTTCGTCTTGCCCTTCCTCGAGGGACGGTTGCCTTTGTTCGGGCCTGGTCTTTTCTCCGGGACTTCATTGAGGCTCGTCGCCGGGACGGTCGATTGCGTAAGGCTACACCCCACGAGGTGCGCGCCATAGTGGTCCATTTGCTGGACTCCACGCTCCGGGGGCCTCAACACTTCTGGGGCCACCACCTTCGATTCGTAGGGTTCTACCTCAGTCGACTGGCGGAGCAGGAGGAACGCAGATTGGCTTCAGCTAGGTCGCATGCTTTTCGTCGATGGATTCGGACCAAGCTTACATCACAGCCTGACCTGTCCATCGTTGGGCCAAGCCTCACGGGTGGCTCCTCTCCCAGGTGGATACCTCCCTCGGCCAACTAGATTGCCAGGAGACGTCGTCGAATCTCAACGGGCATCCTGGGCAAACATCTGGGGAGCTCAGGATCACGAGGACCCCGCTCTCTGCAGGAGTCTCTCCCAGGACGGGTTATCTGGGGGGAATATCCAGGAGTTGAGGCGCCTCTGCGAGAATGGCCCTAGGGCCCCGCCACTCCAGATATCCCAACTACGCGCTGCTGCGCATCAATTTCCGCGACGCACAGCCGTAGGGGCCGATCGATTTAGGCCTCGTCATTGGGCTCATGTATCTAATGGGGCTTTGGCTGCCCTTGGGCATCTACTGCATCTCTGTGCAGTTGTTGGGAACTGGCCAGATATATTTCGGGCGGCGCATGCGGTGCTACTCGCGACGCCCCTAGGGGGCTACAAGCCGATTGCATTATTGGCCTCGGTCCATAAGGTTTGGTATCAGGCGCGTTTGTCTTGGGCACGGACATGGGCCCCACAGTTGAACAAGCCTTACATCGCCCTTGGGATGCAGAAATCTAATACGGATGTCGCAGCCAGAGCCCTAGACCAGAGCGAGGCTGGACCGCCGCCTGCTGGCGATGAACATGCCTCCCTGCAAGCCATAGTGGACATCGCCACATATTTTGATAAGGTGCCGCGGGACCGCGCGTTGACTTCTGCCGCCTGCCAGGGGTTCCCAGGACAATTAATGGCGTTGGCTTTCCGCATGTATTCCAGCTCCAGGAGGCTCGTCTGGGACGGAGCTTGCTCGGCGACCACATATGCGCGCAGAGGGATACTCCCAGGATGTGCCTTCGCCACGTTCATTCTCCAATGCATAATGTCGGGGCCTGCCGACTCCCTTTTCGCGCACACGGACACGATAGGGCGTGCGCTCGACCTATATGCCGACGACATTACGGTCTGCATATATGGCCCTGTTTCCACGGTTTACAAGGGCCCCTTGAAGCTCCTGCGCATGCTTGTTGCGGTCCGTAATGGACTTGGTCCCCCTGCGGCACCCGAAAAGATGAAATCGACATCTAGTGTTCCTCGATTGGGGCAGGCCGTTTGTAACAAGCTTCGGGCCATGGGTTACCGCTATTCGACGGCGCTGGAGGCTCCGAGGATCGAGATCGGGTCGGGACGCCCAATCAAATATCCCAGGCTAAGGTCGAGGGAACGCAGCACTTTTCGACGAGCGCCTAGGTTCCTTTCTGTTCGCCGCGCTGGCACTGTCTCCACGCGCTTTTCGTGCGCCAGGCCGCCCCGCCCGTGGTGGCGCACGGCATAGGCGTGCACGGCGCGCCACCACAGCTCGTTAACAAGATGCGCACACGACTTCGTCATTCTTGGCATACGCCAGGCGGATCAACGTCTGCATGGGCCACGTCCTGTTTGCAAAGTTCCCTGTACTCGGATCCCCAGATCGTGGCATGGGCTTCCCCCATCCATCAGTGGGCGCCCTTCACAGGGATAGGGCCGTTCCCGAAGGTGTCTTGCAGCGAGCGTGGCGGAAGCAGATACAGATTGCATACCGTGCCGAGCGTCCCTGGACGAAAGTCGCTGGCCCTGCAGGGGCCACCCTTCTGGCCCTGCGGGGCCTGAAATGGAGTTCTACGGCCGCACATGTTTTCGTGGCGGACCAGGGTGAGACGCTCAACCTTCACCAGGAAGCCCCCTCAACGGTCCTCCATTTGGCTCGGGAGGCCTCTATTCGACGTCTGTGGGAGCTCTGGTCAGCTCGCTCGCAAGGCCCCAGTGAGCCCATGCTCCCGAAGGCCCCTGAAGGATATTGGATCGAGCCCATCATCAAGCTACTAGCCCACGAGGAGCCCCATGACGAGGTGGACGATGGGGATATGCCAGTCGATGATGGGGGGATTGATACTGAACGTCTTGGGGGTCGACCCAGGCATGATACTCCTAGCGGGGACCTATTGGGCACTACGTCATCCTGGAAGCCCACAGCGAAAGAGTCAGGTTTGATCAGAGCTGTGGTGACAGGGGGATGTGGACTCCTGCACGACTCAAGATGCATGGGTATTAGGATACCGACGGGCGCCCTCTATGCCACGGTGGATCTAGCGATACACATCACCTCGTGTCCGAGCGCGTGGCCTTGCAGCAAAAGAGAGAGGAGCATTTTGCATCGACCGATCTTCGTGGATTCCCGGGTTGTGCTAGAAGAGGCTGGTTGTGGGCTCGCGGAAATATTCCTAAGACCTACTTCCCTGCTCTCCCCCCTCGCGCTCGGGGTGCCCAGTGGCATGTATTGTACGGACATCCCTTCGGCCTCTCAGGCCGCATCTTCACGGACGGGTCCTGCCGCAAGTTGTGGAGCTGGCCTGAAAGTTCGAGAGCGGGGTGGGGGTTCATCCAGCTCGGACGTGGGCAGGTTGTCGAGACGGCTGTCTATGGAGCTCTACCTGGACCTCTCCAGACTTCACCCAAAGCTGAAATGTATGCCATCCTCCAGGCCCTCTCCGCCTGCCTCCCTCCTGTAACCATAGCTACTGATTATAAAGGGGTGACAGATGGCCTTGATAAGGGCCGAGTGTGGTGCACAGCGCCCCGTAGGACGAATGTTGACCTTTGGGAGAGCCTCTGGGACAAGATGGACGATCTAGGGGGCTCTCAGGCTATTTCTTTCGAGCACTGCCGTGGCCACCAGCGTGGCCACAGCGAGCTCGCCAGAGGCAACCGATGGGCTGACGCCGCGGCGACTATGGGGAGGGACCTCCACGCGGCTAGCAAAGAGGCGAGCACCGTTATGCGCATCGCGCATCAGAGTCTCATTGCCTGCCTGCGATGGATTGTCTACGTTTTTGGGCGTCTTGGGGATGCTGGCAGGACTCCTACGTACGACAGGGTTGCCCGCCGCCCCCGAAAGAAGCCTCAGGAGCCCCCTCCCCGGTCCTTTGCTGAACATATGCGGCATGTCATGTCCCAGGTCCCTGGCCGTGCAATCCATAGGTGTATGTACTGCAAGATTGGAGCTAAGACCACCCGTCGGATTGCTAAGCTCCACTCGCTCTGCTGCGCTGCTCGCCTTCGGGCGTTGGAGGCAACGTCTGCACCCGTGCCTGTGCAGCCTCCGATCGTGGTGGGTGGTGCTGGTCGCGTGGGTGTGGCTCTGCGGGCTGACCCTGTGCCTCCTGCTACTGGGGCTGATGCTGGAGCCGAGGGGCCTGACCCCCCAGCCCCGACATCGAGTCCCAGCGGTGACGGGCCTGGGCAGGACCGTGGGGGTGCTGACCAGGAGGCTGCTCAGGCCGGGAGAGACGAAGGTAGCCGCCCTGCTCCTCCCTCCCCTGTCTTTGTCGACCTGTCTGACCTCGCTCGATCGGCGTGTCGTCCCCGTCGCTCGGTGAATCGGTCGTCCTCTTTCTCCGACGAAGGTGGTCGTCGCGTTCGGCCCCGTGTCTCCTTTGACCCCATCACGCTTGCTAGGTCACCAGACCAAAGCAGGCTGGCGAGGGGCCGTCCGCGACAAAGCTCAGTAGGATACCATCCAGAGAAGAGACGCCGTGTTGGAGACAAAGGGATTAACTCAAGGCCCTCCCTGGCCTCTGCTACGATTCCCCGCTGTGCTGTGCCCAGCCAAGGACCCATTCCCGCAGACGCCGCCAGAGGCCATCGGCTCGGGGCGGCGCCCTCCCAGGTGGTTCTGTGCATACCCTGTGGGTTTTTCACGACGGGCACAGCGGGGCACCTGCTAACGGATTGTATTTCTTGCCGGCCTGGTTACTCGGCCTCAGAGAGGGCCAAGCGTAACAGGAAACAGCTTCTCGCGGGCTTCCACCCAGCGGACGAAGGGCGTGTGGATTCTAGACGGATCCCAGCGCCACGGCCCCTCCTGCCCACGGATCCTGAAGTTCATTGGGTCAGGCTCCGACTTCCAGCAGTGGTAGTGAGTCGTGAATCCTTCTCGGAGGAGTGAGGGGATGGGCCACGAGAGTGGAGTGCCCTCCTGGTGTGCTCCCCGTGGGCCTACAAATTTCTATGCCCCCTCCTCCTCATCCTTCTTGTGGGCCAGCGCCAGCCCCGTGAACCTCGGTGGGGGATGGCGGCCGAACTGGTCCTGGATGTTTCGCTTGCGTCTCATCCTTCTTCTGTGCACGCCTGGCGCTTGGTAACTTGCGCGGCGTCGCCAATGCAGTGCCGTATCCTCCTCCTCCTCCTCCTCCTCCTCCTCCTCCTCCTCCTCCTCCTCCTCCTCCTCCTCCTCCTCCTCCTCCTCCTCCTCCTCCTCCTCCTCCTCCCCCCAGGGCAGGCGCTGGGAAGGGGGAGGCGAACCCCTTGCGGACCGAAATGGGCGATGGGGGCGAGGCTGGCCCTCCTCGGAGGCGGGGGGGTGGGGGGCATGCCCATGACGAGAGCAGAGTACATACCAGGGAAGGCGCTGGGAAGGCGGAAGCGGCCCAGAAGTCCGACGCCCCAAAAAAGTTGGAGCGGGCTGTTTGGGCATGTTTTCGGCTCCTTGGGGACAATAAGAAAAAACGACTCGAGACGAAAAGCAGGGTCCAGACCTCCGGGGCCCACGCATCGAAAAAAATAGAGCAGCCAGATGTCTGGGGAGGCCAACTCCTTGCGGACCGAGGTGGGCGATAGGGGGCGAGGCTGGCCCTCGTCGGAGGCGGGGGGGGGGGGCACGACAAGGGGGAGAGGAAAAAAAACAGCCCCTGTTCCCAAGGAGCGGGCGCCCCAAGGAAAGCGTCGATTCCCTGGCGCTGTCCTCCGTTTGGGGTGGGGGCGGATGTCGAAAACAAGTTTCATGCATCTCTCCGCGGGGCGATGCCACCCATACGGTAGGGGGTCTGGTACATTCGAAACGGTGATCCCCAAGAGTTGGCCGAAGGGGGTGAGGAACGTAGATATCCCTGCCTCCCATCTGGGCCACATGACAAACACACAATATCCGCCACCGTGCCTCTGGGTATGTAGTGGGCGTGTCCTCAGGTCCTTTGCCAAATCCTCGAAGCCCCGGTCCTCATTCCTGGGGGGTCTTAAGGAGCCCGGAGCCAAACATCTAAAATTTGGCGGGTTTCCCTCGTGCCGCCTGGGATTTGGACAGTCTTCCCGCATACATATATACTGGAAACCATGGCGCGCGTTTCGCGCGCGCTCAAGCTCTAGCTAGGCTTGACAGGCTAACTCATGGAATACTATGTTTGTCGCCTCTTGCGCCCAAGGACTCCCTTGGAGGCCCTGCTCAAGCTTCGGAATCGCATAGGAAGGGCAGTGCGGAAATGCAGAAAGCATTAAATTATGTTAAGTATTCAACGATTTGGGGCCCTCAAAAGTTTCCCGGGTTTTTGGGGGGGAGGCGAGGGGGGTCTGAAATGTGGTCTGTTGTGCAGGAGTAGACCAGGGCCCAAATTGTATATATGCATGTACATATATATATACACATATATAAATGTGTGTATATACATACATCCATCCACCCATCCATACATACATACATGCATACATACATACATACATACATGCATTCATTCATACATACATATACAAACACACACCTATACATACGCACATACATACATACATACATACGTACATACATACATACGTACATACATACATACACACATACACCTGTGTATATATATATATATATATATATATATTCATATATCCATATATCCATATATATATGTATGTTTATACATATATACATGATATTAATTTGTGTTTCCAATTCCTCGGCGCTGTTCGGCGCTGTTTTTGGTTTGTGCCTCGCGGGTTTTGTTAGCCGGGCCCCTCAGGGGTGTGGGATCTTCCGGACCCCCTTGAGCTTCTGGAGGCCTCCTGGGGGCCCGGAAAGCCGCCAGAAAGGTGTCTCGGGCTGCGCGGGGGCGTGTTGGGCCGTTCTTTACGTCCTGGAGGTTCCTTGAGGTCGTCATGGGCTGTCCTTCGGCGTTTTGGGGCTTCCCCCCGGGTTTCCCCCCGGGAAGCCGGGAGGCGCGGCACCAGCCGGATGTCAGGGGATGTGTGGGACCCCCGAATAGGAGTCCCAATTTGGAGGGGAAAAAAGTGTGTTCAAAATCCTCGATTTTCGATTGGAAGCGGGAAGACGTGACAAGGCGGAAAACAATAGAAAAACCATTCGGAATCAACGACTTTACCCTCTTTGGGCTCTCTCGGGACGGCTCTCGCAGTTCTCTCGGGCTGTTTTTCGAGCATCGTCCGGGTCTTTTTGGGGCCTCTCAGGGATGGGGAGCGTGTGTGTTGGGGGCCTCTGGGGTGTCCCGGAGGCCTCTCGGGGGTCTCTGGAAACCTCCTGCGCCCGCTCTTGGGCCCATCTTGGGCCTGTTCTGGGGTGGTTCGGGGCTGTCCTGGGCGCCTTTTCGGCAATCTTGCAGCCTTCTTGGCCCGTCTCGGACGGTCTCGGCGCCGTCCTGAGGGTCTCTTGGGTAGTCTTGGGGCGGTCTTGGTAGCCTCTTCGGCGCTCCTGGACCATTGGAAGCTCGAAAACACGAGAAGCCAAAAGCATTGAAAGAATGAACATCTGCGATTTGGGCCTCTTCGGGCCGTCCCGGGACGCCTCTCGGACCTCTCTCGGGGTCTCTTGAAAGCCACCTGGGAGCCTCGAAAGCCGTCGGAAGGCTGATTTGGGCTGCTCGGGAGCGTCTTGGACTTTGCCCTCGAATTCTGGGGGTCTCTGGGAAGCGTCTCGGGCCCTCCTGGGGCGCCGCGGAGGCCCCCGGAAGGGCCGGGGGGGCGGCGCTGGGAACACCCTCGCCTTGAGACTCCAAGATCGACCTATAGTTGGGGAGCTAACTAAAATACGTTTAGCATAACTTTCTTCGGGGCATTTTTTTGCGCGCGCCAAAAATGTCTCGATCCGAAGATGTCGCATCAAGTTGGTTCGAGCGTTCATGTCCCCGCGCGCCCCGACTGGGAGGGGCCACATCGATCTCTTCGCCGACAGCAAAGAATAGCAATGATGATAACGAAGCGTCCCCTTCAGAGCACGCGCGCGCTCGGTTGGCCGCAGAACTTGGCGACGCACGCCAATGAGAACGTCCTCATGGATCTCTTTCGGCCCCTCATTCGACCAAATGCAGCTACAAATCCACCAGAATTCTCGCCCCTATAACTCCAACGTTTCGCCGGCCCGCCGCCCCCCGCGCGGAGATCCACAAACATGCGCATGTCAGGCCCGACTTTGAAATGCGCCTCAAGCGCGTCTCCCAAGGCGGCCATCTGCGCGGCAAGCCCCATTGAATGCCCACGAAGAATATCCATGGCAAACGGGCGGTCGTCAGGCAGCGCGGCGCAACGCCGACTTCAGCTTGTCATCACAGCGTGAAAAGACGATTATACAGCTGCCCGCTGGTCGGCGCCATCCCGACGATCAAGGAGTGCACTCGCCATCCCCATCGCCCGTGGAAACGCGCGCCTGAGCACCCCCCCGCCGCGCCTCATCTCAGCCGTCTTCGCATCCGTCCTTCTCACCCGGCGGATGCCTGTCGTAGAGCGCCATCAACTGACGACGCAGCGTCCGCACGCGGGCTTTCTGGTTGGCTCCAGCAACCTTCCTGCGCGTTACGAGGTACCAGACCAAACCGCCGATGAAGTCAGCCACCACTCCAAGGTCAACGACACGCAGCCAGTCTAACTTCAGCAACTTCTCGTTTGCATGCGGCGCTTGAAAGAGAGGGCGCACAGTCTCGCCGGAAGCGCTCTCAGCCGCCCCTGCGGCGGCAATTGATGCCTGTCATGAGGCAACTCACGCTTGGAAAACACGCCGGTGGCCACCCCCCCGCGGCGGGAGACGGGCGCGAGCGCGGACGCCTTGAGCCAGCGCCACGGAAAAGAGCGGCCGAGGCAAGACAACAAGTCTGCACGCCGCGCCCCTCCTGGAGGGGATCCTTCAATCCCGCGGTTCACCCGAGCCCTTCCGCCCCCTCCTGCCAGCCCACCCCCCCCCCACACCCCCCACCCGCCCCCATCTGTCCGGAGCCCGCCCTCCTGTCCTGCAATGCCCTCCGTCATCCCAACTTTGGCTAATAATATCCAGGCCTCATGCCACCCTGCGGCGAGGGTTTTATCTCGCGCGCCTGCGCGCGTCAATGGGGGGGGGGCCGGAGCAACCGGAGAATCGCGCGGCCCCTCGCGGAGGAGGCCCCATCCTAGAAAAAGCGGCGCGTTTTCTTTTCCTGCGCGGCGACGCAACGTTGGCTGCGCTGCACTCTCGTTGTCGGGCGAGGCAATACTTCCCGCCCCACTGTAGATACGCGTGTTGATATGAATAGATGAGGCCCGCAGCTCAGTTGAGAAACTTCTTGAAGCGCTTGAAAGACAGCTGAATGCCCTCGTGCACGCGCGCCATCGCGCTGTGGGCGGCAACGACCTCGGCCCCCAGCTTCTCGTGCATCTCGAGATCCTTGCCGACAGGAGCAGCGCTCTTGATGCCAGCGATGAAGATCTCCATTGTCTTCTCACGCTGGTCCGCATTACCCATGCACATATTGCATTCATTAGTCCAATTATGGAAGCTCTGCTTGTCCTTCTGGCCCTCATCCCCCGCATTCGCGAGCAATTGGCTCGTGGATTTCAAGTCCTTGAGCTGCTTCTGATACTTTTCCAGCGTCGACCTCAGCAGGAAACATGAACGCGAAATCCGCCCCCCCCCCCCCACCACCCCCCCACCCCCACCACCCACCCACCCACCACCACCACCACCACCACCACCACCACCACCACCACCACCACCACCACCACCACCACCACCCACCCCACCCCGCCCCCCCACACACACACACACACCCACACACACACCACACACACACACACACACACACACACACACACACACACACACACACACACACACACACACACGCACACAACAAAAAAACAACAACAAAAAAGACCCCCTCCAAGAGGGGCATCAGACGAGGCGAAAAAGGAGATGGCACCCCTTCTCTGCGAGGGGTCTCGCGGAACAGAAGGAGGAAGCGCAGCGGGGGCAGCGGCCGAGGGCGGCGCGCGATCTCGCCCTCCTCGCCCGCGACCTCTGGCCAGCGCGGGCCCTCAACCTCCACCTTGCCCGCCGCTGCCCCAAGGGAGCTGGGCGAGGGGGGCTGGGCCATCATGGCGCCCGCGGCTTCGAGCTGCCCCATGCTCTTCAGGTCGGACGCCCCCTCGAAGGCGCGCGAACCCCTCGCCGCGAGCTCGTCGTCGCCCATGTTGCGCGCCACGAAGTGCCATTGCTTCCAAAGCGGCCGGTTTCTTTCATCTTCACGCACGGGAAACTCTGCTGCGGCCCCATGCTCTGCGCTGTTCTCCCGCCGCCAGTCCTGCACGAACGCCGCGGCCTCCCGGGCGTCGGCAAAGTCCTTGATGGCGAGGCTCTTCAGGGCCAGCGCCTGCGATGCGTCCCGATACCCCCTCTTGCCAGAGCTGGCGCGCACCTCCTCGCTCGCGCAATTATCTCCGATGGTGGCCAGCCAGTCCAGCGTCTTCTCCCTATCAGCCGCGAAGGTCTGCAGGAAGCGCCCACGATCGTCTGGGTGTTTCATCCCGCTCCACATGGCCCGAGCTGATTTGGCTGCTTCTGTTTCGGGCGCACCTTCCGTTGGCGCCCAGCCTCTCGCACTGACAGCGAAGCCGCGACCTCATTTTGTCGGCCCCCTGCCCGTCGAGCCCCTGGCCCTTCGAAGCCGCCTTCGGCTTCTTCGCCGCTGCGACGCCCGGCGGGCCATCGGACCTCGCGGTCTTCGGAGCCACGCTGCGCCGCTGCGTGAGGAAAGCAGGAGCAGGGGCGACGCTTGCAGGGCCGCCCACGGCTGCCACGGAAGCGAACTCTACACTTGCAACCCAGACGCTTCGAGGCCGCGACAGCTGCGAATGAATCGCGAGTCGATTGCAGCCGTCGTCGGCGTCGTCGCAGCCCCCCCTCAATGGGCGTTCGCTTCTTTCCCCTCCAAAAGTTTCAGCGCCCCCGCGGCCGCCCCCCCCCCCCCCCCCCTCCAAGAGGGGTTCGCTTCCTCGCTGGCGGAGGCGGCCCCCCTCATCAAGGGGCAGCGCGCTCCCTCGACAAGGCCCCCCACCCCCTCACCTCCCCCCTCGAAGAGGGCGGGGCCCTCCTCGGCAAGGGGCCCGTCGCGGCTGCCCCATGCCCATCCACTTACAGAAAGGCCCACCTCGCCCCTCAGCAAGGGGCCTGCACCCCGCTGCAAGCGCCTCATACGAGTGAGGTTATCTCACGAGAGCTCTCTTAAGAGAATTATCTCAAGAAAACCGCTGGTTTCGCCTGAGACGCCCTCGCAGTTCTCTTGAGAGAACTCTCAAAAGTGAGTTCTCATAAGAGAATCGCTCCTCCAGAGAATCGGCCCGGCCTTCAAACCGCCCCTCTGGCAGGGGTTGCCGCGCGCGCCCCCGCGACGGATGGGGTCGTCAATCACGCTATACATCATGTTGCGCAGGCGCGAGAGACCGCGCCGCTGCGCGCGGGCGCCGGCCCCGTCGCCGACGCAGCTGCCCCGCGGCCCAGGGCGCGCCGCCCCGGGGCGGATGGAGAAGCAGGTGGAAGAGAAGCAACGGGGATGAATATCAGCAGGAATACTTACGACGGAGGGGTCGGCGACGAGCAGGAGCAGGAGGATGGAGCGACAAGGCGGGTAGGGAGAGACGGTCCTAGCCCTTCTTCTGACGCTTCGCCCCCTCGCCCTTGCCCTTGTCTACGCCCTTGTCCTCGTCGCCCCCGCGCGCTTTGAAGGGTTTGGTTCCCCCCTCGTCCGCGGTGCCCTCCTGTTGCTTCTCCTTGTCGTTGTCTGCGCGGTTCGCCTCTGCTGCGCCCGCCTCTGCATTTCGCGTTCTCCCCACCCGCCTCCACGGCCGCCTCTTTCCTCCGCTGCTCTTCCTCAGCTGCTCGCTCCTCATCTTGTCGTTGCTGATTCGCCACTTCCTCGGTGGCCTTCTCTGCTCCGTCTGCTTGCGCGGCAGCCGCCTCCGCTCTCTGGGCGGCCGCGTTGGCCGCCTGCAGCGCCCCCCCCACTGCTGTTCTTCGGCGGCCTCGGTCGCCCTCCTCTGCCCCTCCAGGCGGGCCTCAGCGCCCTGTCTCAGCGCGGCACCGCGTCGTCGTTGTTGCGCCCGCCTCCCGAGAGCTATCACTTCCTGTGCCCCGCGCTCGTAGACCTCACGGAGGCGTGCTTCATGGTCCTGGAGCCGTTTCGCTGCAGCGGCTGCGGCATCCAATCGGCGATGCAGCTTGCGTCGGTGTCTCCCCAGCTCTTCCGTCAGCCTTCCCGTCTCGTCCATGGACTCCTCTTCCGCGTCAACGTTCCATTGCATCGCTGCCCCCCCCCCCACCCCACCCCACCTCGACGGGGTTCGTCTTCCTCGGTGTCGGAGGAGCGGGCCCGTTCGACAGTCTCTCCTTGCGATGCTGCTCGTGCATGTGCCGCTGCTGCTGCGGGCGGTTCTGCCGCCGCGGGCGGCGCCGCCGCGCCCGCAGCCGCGCGGGCTGCCATTGCCGCCAGCGCGGCGGGCGGAGGGCCCAGCGGCGGCCTCGGCTGCCTTGGCGGCGGAGGCTGCGCTCCTCCTGCAGCGGCGTCGATCTCCTCGGGGAGCGAGCGAAGCTCCCCCCACGAGAGGGGCGTCTCTGTGCGTTTACCCCACCATCCCACCCCCTCGCGCAGAAGGTTTTCGCCCTCGCGCTCGCACCCTCACGCAAGGGATTGGGGGGGGATCCCTCCATGTCCGCGCGAAGAGGGAGGTGGCCCGCCAGCGCCCCCGCCGGCGCGCCCTCTCTGCGATCGCACCTGCGCTGCAAGCGCCTTCAGAGATAGGAAATTCATCGAGGCAAGACTGGAGAACACCAGAACATCAACTCAAACAGAAACATGTCCCTACGATGGGGGGCCTTGTAGACACCACCCTCATTCGGATAACATTCGATGGGCCGCGCGACGGGGGGGGGCCCAAACGGGCAGGTTCAGCACGCCCTGAGCGCGTGCTCTGAATTGCTGGGGGCGGGTAAAAATTGACACCCCCCGCGCAGGTCGGCGGGACCAGGGCCCGAAAACCCAAGGAATTCTCAACGCGTCTGAAATTCGGCGGCGCCCCTCGCGCGGATCGACAGGGCCGGGGTCCAAAGACAGAAAGGCATTGCCACATTTCTGAAATCCGGCGGCGCCCCCCGCGCAGATCCGCATTGCGGCACGTTTCTGCGGTGGCACCCCTCACGCAGATCCGCAGGGTCAGGGTCTGCATTATATATATATATATTGTTTTTTTTTTTTTTTTTTTTTTTTTTTTTTTTTTAAAAAAAAAAAAAAAAAAAAAAAAAAAAAAAAAAAAAAAAAAAAAAAAAAAAAAAAAAAAAAAAAAAAAAAAAAAAAAAACTTCGCGGCGCCCATGATTTAGCTTTTGCATACCCCATTATCCAAGACAGGGGGCCAGCGGCATGGGGCGAAGCCCTTGCGGATCATTATTTGCAGAGATTTCAATAAACCCGCCCCTCAGACAGGGGCCCCTGCTAATGAATCCCCTCGCGAAGGGGTTCCGCGCGCAGGCCCCCCCCCCCCCCACGCAGACGCACGCACACACACACACACACACACACACACACACACACACACACACACACACACACACACACACACACACACACACACACACACACACACACACACACAAACACACACACACACACACACACACACACACACACACACACACACACACACACACACACACACACACACACACACACACACACACACACACACACACACACGCGCACCACGCCCACTCCTCACCCGCGCCCTCGCGCGGCCGCTCGCCGCCGCCGCCGCCATCATCTGGGGGCTGTCAAGGCGCCGCAAGTACGGCGGAAGCCTGGGGGTCAAGAACACTTCGGCCCCGAATTAATTGCCCCCTTACCTTCTGGTTTTCACCCTGCCCCCCCCCTCTGCACCCCCTCGCCCGGCCTCGCCCCCCCCCCCCCCCTCCAAGACACGCTGCAACGGCGCGGCCTGGAGCGCGAGGCACAGCGCCAGGAAGCACCGCGCGGTCGGAGGCGCGGCCCCGAAGGGTCGGGCCGGGGGCTCGGCCCCCGTCGCGCGCCGGCTGCCAGCCCCATCGAACGGTCGCGGGTTACGAGCGCAAAAGCAAACAGAAAATTGACGGACTGAGAAGAGAACGCAGCCGCACACACTGAATGAATATATTGCGCCGCACGTCTCACTTACACTCCACGGCGCCCCCCCCCCCACCCCACCCACCGGGGGCCCCCTTCGCGGAGAGGCGCGCTGCGAAGACACGGCCGAAACACCCCTGAAAGGGGTTCTCCTCACGCAGTAACCCCGCAATCAATCAGACGGTCGGGGGCGCGGACGGGCCCCCCCCTAGCGGAGGGGCGCGCGCCCCTGCGATGAGGGGGCGCCGCCTAGCAATTGCTCTGCATGTCAACGGAAAGGAACGAAGGCAATGGCGAAGAATACGGTAATGATAAGAGGATGGCGATGGCGATGGCGACGTCGCTGGCGATGGATGCGATGATGAGTTCTGCGTCTAGCCGCAATGCCACTAAGCGCTCGGCCCCCGCTTTCGCCGCCTCCTCAGCCACAGCGCCGAAGACCGAAGCCGCCTTTAGCTCGCCCCCAACCTCGCGGAAGTCACCCTCGGTCAAGGTGTCTCTGTACATCTTTCCGCCAAAGCTCGCGAATTGGTCCTCCCCGCCGCTCGTCCGCTTCATGCCGATCGCGCGGCCCCTCTTGCAATGCGTCGCGCTGCACCCCGCCCGGGGGCCGCCGACAGCGGGGGCGCCAGCGTCGACGGCGTCAGCCTCCACGGGAAGATCGGGCCCCAGCTGCTGCCCCCCCTCGCCCGCGCCCTTCTCCATCACCTTTGTTTTGCGGCCGCGGGTTTTTTCGCCACTGCAGGCTTCTCGAGCACCATTGCCGCTGGCTCCCCCATCTTAACAACCGTCGCCTTCGCCTTCGCTGCGAGCAACGCGTTGGGCCGCTCCGTCATCTTCGCCCTGTAGTCGGAAAACACCGCGCCCAAGAAACCCTCGCCTCCTTCGGCCAGCCCCCCCCGCCCCTCCCCGTCCGCAAACTTCGGCGCCACGCGCGTCGGATCGGAGTTGAAATCGAAAAACTTCGCCGGGGGATCCCTGGGCGGGTCGCGCACATACCCCCCCCCCCCCCCTCCAGAAAGGGTTTTTCCAACGCCCGCGGCAACGAAAACACGAAAATCGATCGGGATGCCCGACGCGCAGTCCTGCGACGAGAACACCATCATCGGGCTGCTGGCAACCTTTTGCTTCTCCCCAGGCCCCGGAGGGGGGCCGATGCCGAACGCGCTCTCGATGACATCGCGCCTGCAGCCCCTGCCGGGCGCCGCGGCGGCCGCGGGGGCGCTGGGCGACGCGGCGGCGGCGGGCGATCTGGGAGGCGAGACCTCCAGGTCGGAGTTGCTGTCGGCGCGCCTGCCCATGGACCCGCCTGCGCTCGGGCTCGCCCCCCCAACCTTCAGCCCCATGGCGCCCCCCAGCATCTTCGCGAGCGCCTCCATCTTCGCCCGCGTCTTGCAAGAGTAGAATTCGGTGCAGACGCGGCTAAACGCATTCGACACCTCCTGGCACCAACGCCTGCACTCGTCCTCGCGCATGTTCGGCCTCTGCTGCAGCACGACAATTTGGAGACTCTTCCATACGACGCGCGCGGTGAGCTGTGCAAGCGGAAGGAGGAAAGGCATGTTGTTCTTCATGAACTCATCCGTGTCCCCTTGCAGTAGGCAGCGCTCGATCAAGCCAATGTGCTGTTTCACCAGCGCCTTCAACTGATCGTCGCTGACGGAGCAAGTTCGCACCTTCACCCCTGTCCTGTCCACGGCAATGATGGCCACGCCCGCGCGGATTGCTCGAACAAGAAGCGCGATGCCCTTTGAGCCTTCGCTGCTACGGAACGTGCATGTACGGATGATGTGCGATGCCCCTCGCAGGGGGTGCGGATGATATGAGATGCCCTCACTCAGGAATCCAAGAACAAAGCGCTAACGAAGAAAATATCGCTCCGTTCAAAAATCCTGGTGTGAACTAAAGTGCGCTCCATTAAATATGCGAGATGGAACTATAGTGATCGTCCGAACTATAGCTCGAACTTGGAGGCTCAAGGCGAGATGTGGCGGGGAGGTGTGGGACCCGGGGCCGGGGGGGGCGGTAACTATTTATATTATATAGAAACGCGCGCGCGCTTCGCCCTCGCTTGGGTTCTAGCGCATGCCATGGCGTTGTTAGCTGCGCGTGCTTTTCGGACAGGCTCATTCCATGCCTTGCCTTACATCGTCTTCCAATATTCCTTATACGTCCTTCCTCGTGAACCCTCCAGACTCTCTCGGTTGTCCTCGAATTTCGTCTCTCGTTCTTATCGACGGCCTCCTCTTGCTTGGGATAATGTGGGGGCTTCGAGCTTTCCAGGGCCGGCGAAGGAAGATATTCAATATGAAGTGGGATGGCTTGAAATGTACGGGTCTCTTGTGGATCTTCCTGTTTGGGCTGCCTTGAAGGCCTTGGGGCCCGCTTAGGCCCCTCTTGGGCTCTTCTTCGAAGTTGTGGGGCCGTCTCCAGCCTCGGCGCCATGTGAAGCTCTCCCGAAGCCATCCGAAGGAGACGAGCGTGAGATCTACTGAATATGGAGAAACCTGAATGGTTTTTGCGGTTGTGGCTCTCTGGGGTCATTTGGGAGGGCCTTTGGGAGTTCCACTGGGGCATCTTGTGGCCCCTGGGGGCCGCCTTGAAACATCTTGGAGCATCTTGGACCACTAAGGGGCCATCTTGGCGGCCAGCGGGCGTCGCTTGCACTGAGTAGAAAGTGCCTGGGATGCAGCGGCCAGCGCTATACATGAGCTGCTACCTTGGGCTGCAGCTCGCTGGATACTGCTGCGTGAAAGGCGCTGCTATCCCGGGCTGCAGCGCCATGCAACTAAATACCCCGGCAATACTTCTCCCACACGGCATTTGAACGGGAGATGGACATGCTTGGTTCGCGCATGTATTTATGTCCTGAGTCCTCATGGATGAGCATCTAACCGAAATCAAAAAACCCGGATTTTGTGGGGCCTTCGGAGACTCCGCAAAACCGCTGAGAAGCAGGGAGGCGCGGCACGGGCCAGATGTCAGGGGATGTGTAGGACCCCCGAGTAGGATTTCCACTTTTACAAAACAAATCTTGGAATTCAATTTCCCCAAAATCCTCGATCTTTGAGGGTTGGACTTTCGTGGGCTCCTGCGAGGCCCAGCGGAGGTACGTCATACGCGGACCACCTCAAGACCTCACCGCCCCCTGGGGGGCTTGCCATCTGCGAAACTGTCGGCACTTTCGTGGGCTTCTGGGAGGCCCAGCGGAGGTACGTCCCACGCAGATCACCTCGGGACCTCGCCGCCCCATGGGGGCCTTGCGATCTGCGCAACTGTCGCCACTTTCGTGGGCTCCTGGGAGGCCCAGCGGAGGTGCGTCCCACGCGAATCACCTCGAGACCTCGCCGCCCCCTGGGGGGCTTGCGATCTGCGCAACCGTCGCCACTTTCGTGGGCTCCTGGGAGGCCCACCGGAGGTACGTCCCACGCGGATCACCTCGGGACCTCGACGCCCCATGGGGGGCTTGCGATCTGCGCAACTGTCGCCACTTTCGTGGGCTCCTGGGAGGCCCAGCGGAGGTACGTCATACGCGGATCACCTCGGGACCTCGCCGCCCCCTGGGGGGCTTGCGATCTGTGCAACTGTCGCCGAGTTCGTGGGCTCCTGGGAGGCCCACCAGAGGTACGTCCCACGCAGATCACCTCGGGACCTCGCCGCCCCCTGGGGGGCTTGCGATCTGCGCAACTGTCGCCACTTTCGTGGGCTCCTGGGAGGCCCAGCGAAGGTACGTCGCACGCGGATCACTCGGAGGTACGTCATACGCGTTTCTTTCAACGCCCATGTGTTTCTATTTTGTATATTTGCCGTTCCTCTTCTTGCTGCGCTCGTCCGAAATCACTGCGGGGTGCTCTTCTCGCGCACTGCGGGTCCTTCAGAATGCCAGTCAGCATTGAGTGGTCCTGAGTCTAATCGCCACATGTCTAGAAAGGGTTGGGTACGTCACAGGGGAATTGTCCCAAATCCTCGATCTTTGAGGGTTGGAAGCGGGAAAACGTGAGAAGGCGAAAAACATTGGAGAAAAGCACTGGAAATCAACGATGTTACCCTCTTTGGGCTCTCTCCAGACGGCTCTCGCAGCTCTCTTGGGCTGTTCTTGGAGCCTCGTCGGGATCTCTTTGGGACCTCAGGGATCGGGAGTGTGTTTGGGGCCTCTGGAGGGTCCTGGAGGCCTCTCGGAGGTCTCTGGAAGCCTCCTGCTCCAGCTCTTGAGCCCATCTTGGGCCTGTTCTGGGGTGGTCTGGGGCTGTGCTGTGCGCCTCTTCGGCAGTCTTAGACCGTCTTGGGGCCGTCCTGAGGGTCTTTTGGGCGGTCTTGGGGCGGTCTTTGGAGGCTCTTCGGCGCTCTTGGACCGTTGGAAGCTAGAAAACGCGAGAAGCCAAAAACATTGAAAAAAAGCAATTGAAAATCTACGACTTTGGCCTCTTCGGGCCGTGCCGCGACACCTATCAGACCTCTCTTGGGGTCTCTTGGAGGCCACCTGGGAGCCTCGGGAGCCGTCAGAGGCTGACTTGGGCTGCTCGGGAGCGTCTTGGGCCATCCTTTCGCATTCTGGGGGCTCCTGGGGGGCGTCTTGGGCCCTCCTGGAGCGCTGTGGAGGCCCCCCGGAAAGGCCGGGGGAGCGGTACCGGGAGCGCCCCCGAGATGTGGCGGGGAGGTGTGGGACCCGGGGCCGGGGGGGCAGTATTTATTCATACATATATATATATATATATAAATATATATATATATATATATATTAAATGTTATATATATATATATATTAAATATTATATACATACACACACACTAGGGCCACGCGCGCGCTTCGCGCGCGCTTAGGTTCTAGTCATGGTTGCATTAGATTTTGCAGCGTTCGTTCTCGTCCGTCTGATGGGCGGCGACACTGGGACGCTCGCCGCACGTGGCCGTTGCAGAGCCTCCATTCGCTTCGCTACCCTCCCCCATCCTCCCGCATCGTCGTCGTCGTCGTCGTCTTCGTCGTCGTCCTCCTCCTCGTCCTCGTCCTCCCCCTCCTCCTCATCCTCCCCCTCCTCCTCCTCTTCCTCGTCCTCATCGCGCCTCTGCTCCCGCCCCTGCTCGCCCTACCTCTTTCTCTCTCCTCCCAATTACTGCATGTGCATTCCCCCTCGTGCTCTTCATCTTCCTCCTCCTTTCCCTCCTCTCGTCCTGCTTCAAGGCTGCACGAATTGAGCCAATCAAGCTACGGGGGAGCCTTTGAGGCACTCTTGGAGCGTCGGGAAGCCGGAAAGGTGGGAACGTGAACAACTTTCAACAATCTGGAATTTGCGTCTCTTGGGGCCTCTTGGGGGGCCTCTTGGAGCTCTCTTGAAACGTATTGAAAGCGTGTTGTGCCTTCTGGAGGCTCTATTGGAGCGTCTTGGGGGCGTCCTTGGTCGTCTAGAAGCCCTCATGGGCGTCTGGAAGCGATTCGGCAGTGTTTCGGCGATTCCTGAAGCGTTCTTGGGAGCCTCTGGAAGTCTCTTGGGCTTCTGGGAGCCTCTTGGGCTGCTGGGCGCTCTCTTGGGAGCCTATGACGCCTCAAGAGGCGCCCAAGACGGCCTCAAGGTGGCTCCAAGAGGAGCCTAAAAAGAAGACCACGAACTCTGCATTCCATTGCTTCAGAGGAGGACAACGAAATGGAATAGGAGGAGGAGAAGGAGGAAAATCAAGAGGAAGTTGAGGACAATGGAGACGAAGAGAAGTGGAAGAGGAAAGGGAGGAGGAGGAGGAGCAGGAGGGAGAAGGAGGAGGGGAAAGGCGGAGGAAGAGGAGGAACACGATGAAGGGGGGAGCAGACGAGGAGGAGGCAGAGGTGCGTGAGGCGAAGGAGGAAAAGAAGGGTTATGAAGAGTGCAGCAGGGCAGGGACCCCTTCCCAGGCGCGCGCTCTGGTGCTAGCTTGTTCCGCCCCCAGGGGGGGGGGGGGGGGGGGGGGGCAAATCCTGCTCCCCCACCCCGACAAAGATCAACGTGGACCCCCGCACAGCGAAGATCACGCTGACAGGCTCAGCCCCCCTTAAACCTTGATGTCAGTCTACCAGGAGCAGGAGGAGGAGGGAGGAGGGAGGAGGAGGAAGAGGGGGAGGACGGAGGATAAGGAGGAGGGAGGATGAGGCAAGAGGAGGGTGAGAGGAATATCAGGAAGGGGAGGGAGGAGGGAGGAGAAGAGGAGGAGGAGGGAAGAGCAGGAGGAGGAGGAGGAGGAGGAGGATCAGGAGGAGGGTGATGACGAGGATGAAGAGGATGAAGGGGAGTATGATGGAACAGGTTGGAGCAGGAGCAGGACGAGGAGGAGGGGGACGAGGAGGAGGAAGGAACAGGAGAAGGAGGGATGAGGAGAATGCAGAGGATGATGAGGGGAAGAAAGTCCTCTTCCTCCTCCTCTCGCGGGCTTCTTGGAGGCAGGTTCGAAGCCTCTTGGGGGACGCCGTGTTGGACCCTCTGGGGCTTCTTTTGGGCCTCTTGGGGCCCTGCTGCCCGGGCCCCAAACAAGCAAGCGGGCCTGTTCGGGCGGCCCGGCACCCCCATGGAGGACCAAAGCTGCTGGGCCGGGTCCCCGTGTCCCTGTCCCCCGGGATATATATATATACACATATATATATATACATATATATATATAAGAACCATGCGCGTGCTTCGCGCGCTTAGGTGCTAGCGTGTCACAGACACAGGAATCGCTGTGCGAAAAAATGTTTGGAGTTTCTCAGGCAAGTGAGGACTCCAGTGTCAACACCTGCTTGAGGCACCGCTGGGGACGGACCCTGTGTAGAGAGTGGAAAGTCGGACCAGCTCTCTGGTCGACCCTCTTGGGCGCGCCCTGGGACTCTCTTGGGCCGTTTTGGGGGGCCCATTGGGGGGCTGTTTCGGGGCCTCTTTTGGTGTTTTTTCCAATCTCATGGGGACCTCTTGGGGCTTCTTGGGCGCTTCTTGGAGCCTCTTGGGGTCTCCTGGGGGCCTCTTGGGCCAAAAGGCTCGAATCTTCGGTTCTTCGTCCCCGTCTTGGGCGCCGACTTGGGGCGTTCTTGGGCGGTTTGGGCGCCTCGTGGGCCGTCTTGGCCCCCTCCTGGGCAGTCTTGGAGCCCTCTTGGGGGCATCCTCGACCGGCTTGGGTGCCTCTTGGGCCGTCTTGGACGCAGTGGAAGCCCAAAAGGCGAACACGCCAAAAATATCAGTTCTCCTATCGGAAATCAACGATGTTTGCTGATTTGGGGCTCTATTGGGGTGCCTCTTGGGGCGTCTTCGGGGCCTCTTTTGGTTTTTTTCAGATCTCATGGGGACCTCTTGGGGCTTCTCGAGCGCTTCTTGGAGCCTCTTGGGGTCTCCTGGGGGCCTCTTGGGCCAAAAGGCGCAAATTTCTGGCTCCTCGTCCCCATCTTGGGCGCCGCCTTGGGGCGTTCTTGGGCGGTTTGGGCGCCTCGTGGGCCGTCTTGGCCCCCTCCTGGGCAGTCTTGGAGCCCTCCTGGGGGCATCCTCGACCGGCTTGGGTGCCTCTGGGGCCGTCTTGGACGCAGTGGAGGCCCAAAAGGCGAACACGCCAAAAATATCAGTTCTCCTATCGGAAATCAACGATTTTTGCTTATGGCTCTCTCGGGGTGCCCCTTGGGGCGTCTTCGGGGCCTTCGGGAGCCTTCTTGGCGTCATGGGAGTCGTCTTGAAAGGCATCCAGAGCCATCGGAGCGCGTTTTCGAGCGTTCCGAACATCTTCGGGCGATATTGGACGGCCCCTGGCGCTCCGGCAGGGCTCCCGGCGCGCCGGGCCCCACATTTGTGGTCGGGGGCTCCGGCCCCCGGCCCCCGGACCCGGTTCCCCTTTGTGTGCGTGTATATGTATATATATAGAGAGAGATATATATATATATATACTAGAACCATCGCGCGCGCTTCGCGCGCGCTCAAGTTCTGGGAGTGTCCGGCTGGACGGATTTCCCAGAACCTGGCGGGGAGGAGCTCGAGGTAGGGAAGGTGACGTTGAGGGAGGAGTGTGGAGGCAGGTTCGGAGGGGTCTGCGTCGTCGTCGTGGCCGTCGTCGTCGTCCTCGTCACCGTCGCCGCACTCGTCACAGACGTCGCTCTGGTCTCCGCCGTCGTCATCGACGTCGCCGTCGCACGCGGCGAGTGCAAAGACTGTTGTTGGCTTGGCCCTCCCCCCGTGTTGCCACTTGACGCGTCGAGCAGGATACTACAGGGCAGTTTTTAATGCATGGGATGTTTAAAAATATGGGAATTGAAATACATGTTTAATTATGCACAAATTTATGCATGAACTCATCGTTGATTTTAATACTAAATCCCTGCATTTGTTATAGATGATCCGCACGCGGAGCATGTATAAAAAACGGCACTGTAAAGGTTTCCCCACATCTGCGCTGCC
>CAUYUJ010008965.1:27500-37020 GCA_963575745.1 Prorocentrum cordatum
CGCGGCCGCCCACACGGCCCAAGAGGGCCCCGAACCGCCGCAAGGCCGGACCAGGACGCCCAGGATGGCCCCAAGACGGCCCAGGAGGGCACCCGAGAGGCCCAAGTCATTGATTTGCTGACGGTGTTTCAGAGTGTTTGGGACCCTCGACTTTTCGGGCTTGCGACACTCCACATCGACCCAGGAGGCCCACAAGACCGCCTAAAGACGGCGCAAGAGGTTTCCCAAAGGGACCCAAGACGGCCCAAGAGGGCCGCAAGACGGCTCAACAGGGCTCTAAGATGGCCCCAGAAGCGCCCGAAAGGACCCAAGCGGGCAAAGACAGCCCCGAGAAGGGCCCATGAGGGGGAACACCCTCTCGGAGCGCTCATGGGCCTTCTTGGGGCCCTCCTGGACCTGGCCCGGCACAGAAACGGAAAGAGCGCTGCAGCAACAGAAACCGAAATTACGCACACCACCGTTCGTACCGGGAGCCTTGGTGTTGAGGGCTGATTACGTCACCCCTCGCTCTTGGGAGCCTTGGTGCTCAGAGATTGTTGCGTTGCCGCCCGTTCCTGAGCCTTGGCTGGGCCTTGGTGTCAGGAACTTGTTACGTCACCGCTCTCTGCTGGGAGCCTTGGTCTGATCAGCTTGTTTACGTCACCGTTCGCTCTTGGGAGCCTTGGTGTGAAGAGCTTTTTGCGTTACCGATCGCTCTCTATATGGCGTCTCTGGGCCTTCTTGGGAGTCCTATTGGATTCCTTTCGGGCCCTTTTGGAGGCCTCTTGGGAACCTCTTGGGGGCCTCTTGGGGCTTCTTGGGGGGCTCTGGGGGCCTCCTGGGAGCGTCTTGAGGCGAAAGGCTAGACTTTCGGCTTCGTGGTCCCCCTCTTGGGGCCGTCTTGGGGCCCTCTTGGGCCGTCTTGGGCGCCTCTTGGGCCGTCTTGGGGCCCTCTTGTGCCGTTTTGGGGGCCTCTTGGGAGCCTCTTGGGCCATCTTGGGGCGGTCTTGGGGGCCTTCAACCCCTCGAAAGCCGCTAAGCCGTGCATGCAAAAAATGTACGTTTTCCGACAGAACATCTATGATTTTGGCCTCCGGGTGGCCTCTTGGGACGCCTCTTGGGGCCTCTTGGGGCTTCTTGGGGGGGGCCTCCTGGGAGCGTATTGGGGCGATAGGCTAGACTTTTCGGTTCGTGGTCCCCCTCTTGGGGCCGTCTTAGGGCCCTCTTGGGCCGTCTTGGGCGCCTCTTGGGCCGTCTTGGGACCCTCTGCCAGAGGGCCTCTGGGGACGGTTTGGGGGCCTCTTGGGCCGTCTTGGGGCGGTCTTTGGGGCCTCCTGGGCCGTCGTCAACGCTGTGAAAGGCGAAAAGCCGTATATGCTAAAAATCTACGTTTTCCTATTGAAAATCAATGATTTTGGCCTCTTGGGGCCCTCTTGGGCCGCCCCTTGGGAGCCTCTTGGGGGCCTCTTGGGGGCCTCTTGGGCCGTCTTGGGCGGTCTTGTGCTCTCTTGGAGCGCTCTTGGGCCGTCTCGAAGGAGAACCTGGGCCGGCACGGAAACGGAAAGAGCGCTTCAACAACGTGACCGAAATTACTCACACCACCGTTCGTACTGGGAGCCTTGGCGTTGAGAGCTTGTTACGTCACCCCTCGCTCTTGAAAGCCTTGGTGTTCAGAGATTGTTGCGTTGCCGCCCGTTCCTGAGCCTTGGCTGGACCTTGGTGTCAGGAACTTGTTACGTCATCACTCCCTGCTGGGAGCCTTGGTCTTATCAGCTTGTTTACGTCACCGTTCGCTCTTGGGAGCCTTGGTGTGAAGAGCATTTTGCGTTACCGATCGCTCTTTATTTGGCTTCTCTTGAGCCTTCTTGGGGGTCCTATTGCGGCCCTTTTTGAGCCCCTTTGGGTGCCTCTTTGGGGCCTCTTGGGGCTTCTTGGGGGTCTGTGGGAGCCTTCTGGGAGCGTCTTGGGGCGAAAGGCTGGACTTTCGGGTTGGTGGTCCCCCTTCTGGGGCCGTCTTGGGGCCCTCTTGGACCGTCTTGGGCTCCTCTTGGGCCGTCTTGGCGCCCTCTTGGGCCGTTTGGGGGGCCTCTTGGGGGCCGTCTTGGGGCGGTCTTGGGGGCCTCTTGGACCGTCTGCAACGCCGTGGAAGCCGAAAAGCCGTGCATGCTAAAAATGTACGTTTTCCCATAGGAAATCAATGATTTTGGCTTCCTGATGGCCTCGTCGGACGCCTCTTGGGGGCCTCTTGGGGCTTCTTGGGGGGCTGTGGGGGCCTCCCAGGAGCGTCTTGGGGCGAAAGGCTAGATTTTTCGGTTCGTGGTCCCCCTCTTGGGGCCCTCTTGGGCCGTCTTGGGCGCCTCTTGGGCCGCCTGGGGGCCCTCTTGGGCCGTTTTGGGGACCTCTTGGGAGCACCTTGGGCCGTTTTGGGGCGGTCTTGGGGGCCTCTTGGGCCGTCGTCAACGCCGTGAAAGCCGACAAAGCGCATATGCTAAAAATATACGTTTTCCTATGGAAAATCAATGATTTTGGCCTCTTGGGGCCCTCTTGGGACGCCCCTTGGGCGCCTCTTGGGGGCCTCTTGGGCCGTCTTGGGCGGTCTTGGGCTCTCTTGGAGCGCTCTTCGGCCGTCTTGGGGGGGAACCCGAAAAACATGCAAAAACCCTAGGGGAAACCCCCCAAAACGGCCATTAGAGCCCAAATGGGCAACCTACCCCCCTCCCCTGGAACCCCTCCCTTTAGGGCTTCGCCCACACCAGAACGTCATCACTCGTACCTCGCTCTTTCCTTTATCCGAAAAACATGCAGAAACCCTAGGGTAAACCCCCAAACGGGCCATTAGAACTCATCCACACGCGCTACGACCCCCCCTGGACCCCCCCCTTAAGAGGCTTCGCCCAACACACAACGTCATCGCTCGTACCTCGCTCTTTCCGTTATCTCTCCGACGTTGTCTGTGAAGTATACTGGGCGCTCTTGGGGCTGTCGTGGGCCGTCCTGGGGACCTCCTAGGCGCACTTGCAGCTGACTTGGGCCGTCGTTGGGCCGAAAACGGTCAAAATTAGGGCCGTTAGACTGGGCCGGGCACAGACACGGAAAGAGCGCTTCAGAATCTTGACCGAAATTACTCACACCACCGTTCGTACCAGGAGCCTTGGCGTTGAGAGCTTGTTACGTCACCCCTCGCTCTTGGGAGCCTTGGTGTTCAGAGATTGTTGCGTTGCCGCCCGTTCCTGTGCCTTGGCTGGGCCTTGGTGTCAGGAACTTGTTAACTACGTCACCACTCCCTGCTGGGAGCCTTGGTCTTATCAGCTTGTTTACGTCACCGTTCGCTCTTGGGAGCCTTGGTGTGAAGAGCTTTTTGCGTTACCGATCGCTTTATTTGGCTTCTCTGGGCCGTCTTGGGAGTCCTATTGCGGCCCTTTTCGAGCCCATTTGGGGGCCTCTTGGGGGCCTCTTGGGGGCCTCTTGGGGCTTCTTGGGGGGCTCCTGGGGCCTCCTGGGAGCTTCTTGGGGCGAATGGCTAGACTTTTCGCTTCGTGGTCCCCTCTTGGGGCCGTCTTGAGGCCCTCTTTGGCCGTCTTGAGCGCCTCTTGGGCCGTCTTGGGGCCCTCTTGGGCCGTTTTGGGGGCCTCTTGGGAGCCTCTTGGGCCATCTTGGGGCGGTCTTGGGGGCCTCTTGGGCCGTCGTCAGCACCGTGAAAGCCGAAAAGCAGTGCATGCTTAAACTGCACATTTTTCCATAGGAAATCAATGATTTTGGCCTCCTGGTGGCCTCTCGGGACGCCTCTAACCCCTGCGGCCTCCTAGGGGAGTCTTGGGGCGAAAGGCTAGACTTTTCGCTTCGTGGTCCCCCTCTTGTGGCCGTCTTGAGGCCCTCTTTGGCCGTCTTGGGCGCCTCTTGGGCCGTCTTGGGGCCCTCTTGGGCCGTTTTGGGGCCCTCTGGGGACGGTTTGGGGGCCTCTTGGGCCCTCTTGGGGCGGTCTTGGGGGCCTCTTGGGCCGTCGTCAGCGCCGTGAAAGCCGAAAAGCCATATATGCAACAAGTGCACGTTTTCCCAAGGAGAATCAATGATTTTGGCCTCTTGGGGCCCTCTTGGGCCGCCCCTTGGGCGCCTCTTGGGGCGTCTTGGAAGCCTCTTGGGAATCGTCTTGGGGCTGTCTTGGGCGGTCTAGGGCTCTTCTGGGACGGACAAGGGGAGAACCCGAAAAACATACAAAAACCCGAAGGAAAACCCGAACAAGGCCATTAACACTCATTCCCTCGCCGTACCCCCCCCTCTGCACTCCCCCTTAAGGGCTTCGCCCAAACACAACGTCATCACTCGTACCTCGCTCTTTCCGTTAGACCTGGCCCGGCACAGAAACGGAAAGAGCGCTTCAGAGTCTTGACCGAAATTACTCACACCACCGTTCGTACTGGGAGCCTTGGCGTTGAGAGCTTGTTACGTCACCCCTCGCTCTTGGGAGCCTTGGTGTTCAGAGATTGTTGCGTTGCCGCCCGTTCCTGTGCCTTGGCTGGGCCTTGGTGTCAGGAACTTGTTGCGTCACCGCTTTCTGCTGGGAGCCTTGGTCTTATCAGCTTGTTTACGTCACCGTTCGCTCTTGGGAGCCTTGGTGTGAAGAGTTTTTTGCGTGACCGATCGCTCTTTATTTGGCTTCTCTGGGCCTTCTTGGGAGTCCTATTGGGGCCCTTTTAGAACTCTTTTGGAGGCCTCTTGGGAACCTTTTGAGGGCCTCCTGGGGCTTCTTGGGGGGCTCTGGGGGCCTCCTGAGAACTTCTTGGAGCGAAAGGCTAGACTTTTCGGTTCGTGGTCCCCCTCTTGGGGCCGTCTTGGGCCGTCTTGGGGGCCTCTTGGGCCGTCTTGGGGCCCTCTTGGGCCGTTTGGGGGGCCTCTTGGGAGCCTCTTGGACCGTCTTGGGGCGGTCGTTGGGGCCTCTTGGACCGTCTTCAACGCCAGCTCCCCATGGGGCCACGAAACGCTGTGCTGGGTGTGGCGGACGCATGCGGGCACCCCCTCTGGGGCCTTCGGTGGAGCTCCCCATGGGGCCACGAAACGCTGTGCTGGGTGTGGCGGACGCATGCGGGCACCCCCACTGGAGCCTTCGGTGGAGCTCCCTATGGGGCGTCGAAACGCTGTGCTGGGTGTGGCGGACGCATGCGGGCACCCCCACTGGAGCCGTCGGTTGAGCTCCCTATGGGGCCACGAAACGTGTGAGGGGTGTACCGAAAGGGGTGATGATGACGATCATGACGGTGATGGCGATGATGATGATGATGATGATGATGATGATGATGATGATGATGATGATGATGATGATGATGATGATGATGATGATGATGATGATGATGATGATGATGATGATGATGATGATGATGATGATGATGATGATGATGATGATGATGATGATGGGGAGGAGGGGCGAGGAGGAGGAGTGAACGCGGGGCGCTGTCTCTTCAAAACGAGGACCCAACACCACAAAATGGTTGGGAAAAACCCTGGGATTTCGGCCCATTGTGCCGGGGTGCCCCTCCCATCGGCCTGTTCAATCAAGATTGCTTCAATATGGCCTCCATGACGGCCAAGATGCTTCCGAGACGGCCAAGACGGCCCTGAGAGAGCCCAAGATGGCCCCAAGATGCCTCCAAGATGGTCCCAGGATGCCTCCAAGATCGCCAAGATAGTCCAAGAGAGCTCAAGACGGTCCACGGAACGCCCAAGATGCCCCAAAGATGGCCGAAGAGGCCTCCAAGAGGTCTTCCAGAAGGCCCGAAGATGCCAAAATAATCGTTTTTGCTTGGGTTTTGAAGGATTCTGGAATTTTCGGTCTTCCGACGGCCCGAGACGGCCCAAGAGCCCCCCAAGATCGCCCAAAGGGCCTCCAAGATGGCCCCAGAAAGGCCCAAGAGGCCCCCGAGACGGCCCCAAGAGGGCCCCAAGACTTCCCAAGAGGCATCCAAGACGCCCAAGATGGCCTCCAAGACGGCCCTGGAGTGCCCCAAGGCCTCAAGTCGTTTCAGAGAGGCCCCCAAGACGGCTTCCGACAGCGCCAGACGGGCCGGGAACACCCCAAGACGGCCAAAGGGGCCCCCAAGAAGCCCTCAAAGGCCCACAAAAGCCCCAATGAGGCCTCTAAGATGCCTCGAAGAGGTCCCCAGGAAGCTCCTGGGAGGCCCCAAGAGTGCCCCCAGAGGCTCCAAAGGTCCCCTCCTCCTCCGCCTCCTCCTCCTCCACCTGCTCCTCCTCCTGGTCTTCCCCGCCGTCCTCCCCCCAGTGTTCCACGGAGGGCTTCCACAACGGCCGGGGGAGCACATGGTCCGATAGCTTGGCAGAGCTTTGACCACAACGTTCGACCACGTGGGCGATTCCAAGAGGCAGGGGGCGGCGGTGATTCGCCGCAGGCGTATTCGATAAGGTTCGGGATTTTGGCGTCCGTGGCATTCGCAGGATCTGTTCGAACATGGCGTTCGTGGCGTCTTTGATGTCCATTTCGTCCGTAGGATGCAGTGTCGGACTCCGCCAGGTGCTTGGACATTCCAGCCGTGGGCTCGCCTCCGCGCCATTGTACCGCCAACGACTTCTGCAAAGAAGAGAACGCCATCGCCTGCACCATATCCGCGTCGAAATTGCCACATGCCTGGGGAAATGACTTTCCCAAATGACAGGATGCTTCGTCGACGTGAACCGCTCCGTCGCACCGCGCGATCCGACCAAAGATCACGACAGTCAGTCGAAAACCAATCATGCGATGCGATATGCAGCGAGCTTGAAAAAGCATACCGAGCACAAACGGATCAAGAGCACATGGCTAGAGCCAACACACCTCCTTCATGTTGTCAGTAGCCTGTGTGGGCAAAAGGCAATGGGCAACTGGAAGTCGTGGGCGGTTCACGGCGCTGAAGGCTTCCAGCATGTCTTGTCCAGGAGGACTCGGACTCGCGAACCGGAATCCAAACTGCCAACGTGCTCGGAGATGTTCCGATGGGGCCGCCCTCAGGCTCTCTCGAGGGCTCATGAATCCGTTTTAGAGGCCCTGGGGGGCCAGCTGAACATGATCGACCCACGAACCCAGAAAGGGTTTAGAACTGCGACGAAAGGAAACCTTTCAAAACACATCAACTGGGCGATAAACAGTGGCTGTGCTGAAGGCTGAAGGTATGGATGGTGCCGATGCTGTGCCAGGGTCTGCGTTGTGCTGCGCTGCGCTGCGCTGCGCCGTGCTGCACAATAACGTGCCAAAGGGCGCGCCAGGGGACGTGCCAGGGGACGCACCGCGCGACGTGCCAGGGGTACACGCCGGGGGGACGCGCCGCGGAACGTCCCAAGGGACGCGCCAGGGGACGTGCCAGGGGACGCACCGCGGGACATGCCAGGGGGACGCGTCGCGAAAAGTCCCAAGGGACGCGCCAGGGGAGCATGCCAGGGGACGCACCGCGAGACATGCCAGGGGGATACGCCGCGAAACGCCCCAAGGGACGTGCTAGGGGAAGCACCGCGGGACGCGCCAGGGGGGCAAGCCCCGAAAAGTCCCAAGTGCTGCGCCAGGCGGCATGCCGGGGGACGTGCCAGGGGACGCACCGCAGGACGCGCCCTGGAACGTGACTGTGGACGTGCCAGGGGGCGCGCCAGGGGACGCGCCGCGAGACGTGCCAGGGGGACGCGCCACGAGACGCACAACGGGACGCGCCAGGGAACGTGCCAGGGGACGCACCAGGGGACGGGACGTGACGCGGCACGCGCCAGGGAACGCGCCAAGAAACGCCGCGGATCACGTGGAGCTCTAAGACCTCCGCGCCCCGTATTATTTCTCCAGATGGGCCACGCGATCCTTGGCAAATCTCGATACATCCGCACTCCCTGGGCCACCATCCATCGTATCTTATGCTGGGTCCGCACCACCAGTGCCACGATCACTCGTAAGCCATGCTGCGTCCGCTCCACCTCTCTGCCAGGCAGGCTCCCTCCCCAAGGTGTCTTCCAAAAGGCTCGGAAGCGCTCAGCGCCCCACAAACGGGGACTCCACTAACGGGTACTTGGCCAGTGACCCAGCGAACCCAACCCTTCCCGATGCGGGCAACGCTGCATTGCCAGAAAGAGGCCCTAAAGTGGCAACTTTCGGCAAAATTCCAAAGTACCCGTTAGCAAGTACCCGTTACGGTGCCGTTGAAGCGCAGGTCGGGCATCCTTGCTAAACCTGCTCCCTCTGCTATACGAGCCCCCGCTGCCAGGCAGGCTCCTGCCCAGGGTGATGTCCAAATCTCACCGGTGCCGGGCGCGCCCCTATGCTAGACCTGCTCCCCCTTCCAGACGAGCCCCCTCTGTTAGACAGGCTCCTTCGCCGAGCTGATGAAGAGAAAGCTCCGTTGTACTAGACGCGCCCCTTTCCTAGACCTGCTCCCTCTTCTAGACGAGCCTCCTTTGCTACGCAGGCCCCCTCCCAAGGTGATGTTTTCAAAGAAAGCTCGGCGGTGCTAGACGCGCTCCTAAGATAGACCTTAGCCCTCTGCCAGACGAGCCAAATCTGCAAGGCGGGCTCCTCGCCAAACTGAAACAACTCTGCGCTGCTAGACGCGCCCCTCTGCTGTGTAGCGACCTCTGCTATACGAGCCCTTTCTGCTGGGAAGGCTCCCTCCCAAAGGTGACTGTAAAAAATCACCAGAGCTAGGCGCACCCCGCTGCTAGACCTGCTCCCTCTTTTAGACGAGCCCTCTCTGCTACACAAGCTCCCTCGCGAGAATCCTCTCTGATAGGCAGACCCCCTCGCCAAGTGTATCAAAGCGTTCTAAGACGCGCCCCTCTGCTGTTCAGCGCCGTCTGCTAGACGAGCCCCCTCTGCAACGCAGTCCCCCTCGGCAATGTGATGGATTGAAGCTCAGCGGTGCCAGACGCGCCCCTCTGCTGCGCAGCACCCGATGCCAGACGATCCACTGCGCTAGGCAGGCTCCCTCCCGAAGGCGACTTAAAGAACAACACACTGGTGATAGACGCGCTCCTCGGGTTGACATGCGCCCTATGCTACGCGAGCCCCCATGTGTTCGGCAAGCTCTCCCCCGAGCTGTTTCGAAGAAGAAGCGCTCAGTAGTACCAGACGCGATACTTTGCTGACCTGCGCTCTCTTCTAGCCGAGCCCCCTCTGCTAGGCAGGCTCTCGCCCCAAGCTCCTGAAAATCAACCTCAGAAGTGCCAGACGGAATCCTTCGCTAGACCAGCGCTCTGTGCTAGATGAGCCCCCATCTGCTAGGCAGGGTCCGAGGGAGAGAGCGGAGCACCCCTCCCTAAGGGAAGCTTCCTCCGTTGCCTCCTTCGATGTCTTGCCTCTCAGCAGAAGTCTCGAGCTGACTCATACCGCGGCTTGCGGCCAGAGGGCCCTGAAACAGGCCAGGACCTCTCCACGGCGGCCCAAGACACCCTCAAGACGGCCTCAGAAGTCCACAAGACGTCCCCGACACTCAAGACTTCCAGGAGACCATCACCACAGGGGAGCGGGGGGGGGGCTCAACTATCTCAAGTAAAACCCGCCCTAGTCCCAGCCAGTTCTTAGAGA
>CAUYUJ010008966.1:0-17500 GCA_963575745.1 Prorocentrum cordatum
TCCCCCTCCCCCCTCTCTTCATTTACCTCAGGTCCTTCTCATCCTCCTCATATTCCTCCCCTTCGTCGACCTCCCGCCCTCCTCCTCCATTCCTTCCCCCCTGCCCTCCCCCCCTCGCTCCCTCACTCACGTTCTGAGGTCGACGCGCGAGGGCACCGCCGAAGGAGGACCCCAGCACGATGGGAAGCAGAACCACAGGGGTTCACCAGGGGGCGTGGCAAAATGAGGGGGGGGGTCCTCCTCCTCCGTCTCCCCCTCCCCAGCAGCGCGATACATTTAACCCCCCTCAGCAGCATTTTGGCGCGAGCGCCCTGGAGGGACCCAGGGGGGCTTCTCGGCGCTCCGTCCTCCTCCTCATCCTCCTCGAATCCTCATCCTCCGCACCTCCCCCCCCCCACCGACACGACCCCCCCCCGACAGCTCCCTCCCTCCGCCTCCGTCCCTCGTCCTCGTTTCGTTTCGCCTCTCATCCTCCCCCTCCTTCCCTCCATCCTTCTCCTCTGATTTTTTTTATCCTGCCTCCTCCTCCAATATCCTGGAAGAACCCCATCTCGTGATCCTCGATGGTGCGATCCTCGATCCCGATTTTCCTCCTCCAGCCCTCATTCTACCTTCCTCCTCCTCTCCTCCTCCTCCTCCTCCTACCCTCCCCTCATCCTCCTTCCTTTCCGCCTCCTCCCTCCTCCCTCCTCCTCCTTCCTTCTCCTCCTCCTTCTCCTCCCCCCCCTTCCTCTTCAACCTTAACTCCTCTCACATGGCCCGCGTTCTTTGGCCGGCGCGTGCGGGGGTCACTCCCAGAAGAGGACCTCAAGGGCCCGTCCAAGGGTTTTAAGGTGGCGACTCGCGATTATCAACGCAAAACAAGCGGGGGTGTTCTTTGAAGCATACGATTTGGGAAGTTCAGCCCTTGCAAACGATCACGCGCAGGCAATCATAGGGCTCGCACCAATCAAACCGAGCAGACTCAGCAACCTTCAGCAACTCCTCAGCAAGTTCAGCAACTGGGCTCAGCATCGAAAACCCGGTTAGTTATCAGGTTTCGAGGCTCCGACTCAGCAACCTCAGCAACTGGGGACCCAGCAAGTGCTCAGCAACTTTTCTGGGCTCCGTGGCGAGCCAAGATAGTAGATTTCTCGCTCCCGATCGGCAGTGCGAGCGTTGAATGGCGCGCCGACGGTGCCAAAAAAGAACAGAGCGTCTCAGAATTGCAGCTCTGCTGTGCCAAAAAAAGAACAGAGCGTCTCAGAATTGCAGCTCTGCTGCGTCCCCTGGCCAAGCGCTAGTGCGGTCGAGCTTGTGCATCACCCTCCTGTAGCTCCTCCTTCTCATCCTCCATCCTCGGGCAGGTCGGAGCGCAAGCGCCCCGAGCAGCAGGGCCTCTTAAAGATCGGTCCTCGCAATCCACCTGGCCCAGTCGAGGCCGCTCGCACAGGTAGCACTGGCCTGCATAGAAAAAGAAACGCTCTACTTGCTCCTCTTCGACTTTTTCGAAGCCGATTCCTGCTCTACCTCATTCTTGCGCTTCTTGGTCTTCTGCTCGTGCATGATGCGGACCCGCTCGCACGCGTCGTCGAGATCCGAGATCCGCTCCTGCGCGGACGCTCCATGTGGCTTCCTCCGTCATCCTCCCCCTATGCTCTCCTCCTGCTCCCCGGCCTCGCTGCGGCTCTTCCTCTCCTGGCCTCCTCCTCCTCCTCCTCCTCCTCCTCCTCCTCCTCCTCCTCCTCCCTCCCTCCTTCTCCTCCCTCCGCCTCGCCCTCCTCCCCTCCTCCTCCTCCTCCTCCTCCTCCTCCTCCGCCTTGTCCCCCTCCTCCTCCTCCTCATCCCCCTCCTCCTCCTCCTCCTCCTCCTTCTCCTCCTCCTCCTCCTCCTCCCCTCCCCCCTCGCCGTGCGAGTCCTTCAACGTCGTCTTCATCTCCTCGTTCGCGGCGATGATGTCCTTGGACTTCATCTGCTCCTTCACCTGGAGGCGGCCGCCGGCGGGGCGCCAGGGGGGAGAAGGGACAGAGGACGAGGGGAGGGAGAAAGATCGAGGACCAGGAGGGGATTTGGGGAGGAGGAGCGGCAGGACAGTGGAGGAGGAGAGGGAGGAGGAGGAGGAGGAGGAGGAGGAGGAGGAGGAGGAGGAGGAGGGAGAAGGAGGGGGAGGGATCCAGAGGAAGAGGAGGAGGGGGCAGGAGGGAGGAGGAGGAGGAGGAGGAGGAGGAGGAGGAGGAGGAGCAGGAGCAGGAGCAGGAGCAGGAGCAGGAGCAGGAGCAGGAGCACCTTGCTGATCTGCGTCTGCGCGAGCAGTAGCTGCGCCAGCGTGTTATTGCCGAAGCACTTGTTGACCCTCCTGAGCGCTTTCGTGATCATGCCGACGACGTCCTTGCAATTCGCCCACGCCCACTGGTTGCCCTCCACAGGAGACTGGATCAACGTCTCCAATTTTTCTGCCGCCGTGATGCTCATCTGTGATGATGTGATGAACCTCCTCGCCTGGCTCAGGGCGACCGTCTCAGGCGGGGTCGCCTTCGGCTTCTTGGGCGGGCGTTGTGGCTCGGGAGCAGGCTCAGCCTCAGTGTCGCCATCTGCCAGTGCGGGCGTGCTGTCCTGTTGGGTGACGCGCTGCCACATCTGCTTGAATCGGTCCTTGTACTCCAGCCTGAACTTCAAGAACTTCACTGACCCATTCTGAGGATCGGCCTGTATGTACGGGTAGCCCAGCTCGATGCATTGGACGCACGTCTGGCGACAATCTGCGATTGTCTGGGGGTCTTCTTGGCCTTTCGGCCCCCCCCTCAACGTACAGCATCCTCATGAAGCCCATGAGCTCTCCTGTCTCGATCCACTCTTGCGAGTGCTCCTCGACCGTGCGGCGGAACTCCTTGATCTCATTCGGAAACGTTTCCTCCATCCACTTTCTCTTGAACGCCGCCTTGTTGATGCAACCCTGCCACTCTAGATTCAGCTTCCTGCCGTAGTCCGAGTTCTCCTTTCTCGCCCTGTAGAACTTGTTCCCAAGAGCCGACCGCATGTCGAAGTTCCAATCGTCGGACATCAGCGCCTGTGCGAGCTCTGTCTGGGCGGCCTCCCCCCACTGCCCCGCAGTCTCCTGCTTCCTCTGAGCCAGCTGCTGCAACGCGGCCCTTCGCGCGTCCTCTCCGCCAGGTGTCCCAGCGCGCTGTGCAACGGGCTTGTAGCCGTGGAGGCCCGTCGTGGATCCCTTGTCGGACTTCTCCTTGGCGCGCACTGCAGCGAGGAGCTCGGTCTGGGCGGCGAACGCCGCGCTCTTCGGGGGGGTCCCACCGTCGAGCATCACGGCCCTCGGGAGGAGAGCGAGAAGGGGGTGGAGGACGAGGGGGAGAAGGAGGAAGAGGAGGAGGAGGAGGAGGAGGAGGAGGAGGAGGAGGAGGAGGAGGAGGAGGAGGAGGAAGAGGAGAGGAGGAGGAAGGAGGAGGAGGAGGAGGAGGAGGAGGAAGACGACATCAGCACGACAAACTTAAAGCTTACAGTTGTAGTGCCAACCCATTTGGCCTCTCGATCGTGGAGCCGTCTGCGTTCTGGTGCGCGTGTGTGTGTGTGTGGTGGGGGGGGGCGGGGGGGGCGTCCCTTGCGTCGAGGGCCGCAGCGAGCGTTTAAGCTTTGAACCTCCTCTGGGCCTCCTGGAGTGGTGCTGATCCCATTTCGGGGTAGAGGTAGCGGACCGCCCCTTCTTAGGAACTATAGGAACTAGAGGAGAAGGAGGAGGAGGAGGAGGAGGAGGAGGAGGAGACGGGGGGGAGGTGGAGGAGGAGGAGGAGGAGGAGGAAAAGGTGAGGAGGAGGAGGAGGAGGAGGAGGAGGAGGAGGAGGAGGAGGAGGAGGAGAAGGAGGAGGCAGCATCAGCAGCAGCAGGAGCAGCAGCAGCAGCAGTGCGGCGAGCACGTAGCCTGTCGCTGCAGCTCTCCATCACAGGCGTGTGGATGCCGCTGCTGGCCGCTGCCGCTGAACCTGGGGCGCTGCTGCCGTGCTGGCTGCGCGCGGTGGATCTCGCTGAGCGCCTGGCCGCGCGAGCCTCCTCCGCTGCCGCCAAAGCTTTCTTAAGTGCGTCGACGTCTGGGTCCCAGCTCTCGTCGTCGGATGACACGAAACCCGTGCCCCAGCCCTCCTGCGGCTCACGCTTTGACAAGCGGCGCTGCTCGGCGACCCCGACGGGCTCGGCGAAAAGGGCCAAGTCCACCCTCGAGCGGCCGCGCCGAAGGGTCTCCTTCCTGGCGACCGCGCCTGCAAGCGGGCTAGCCGCGCCGCGGGTCGGCTGCTTCGGGCTGTCTCCTTGGCTCGACTTGCCCCTGAGCCGCCTCCTCGGCGGCGGGTGCTGGCTCTGGCTCTTGGGGCTCTTGGAACGGCAGCTCGGGGCACGGCTGCCAACGTGTTCTGCCAGCTCTGGCGGGCTCCTCGAGCGCGCGGCGGAGTCCCCTTGGCTCCTCGGGCGTTGGCGTGGCCCCCTTGGCTTCTCGGGCGGCGGCAGGCTGGCGCGCCTCTGCCTGCTCGGCGGCTCTGGAGGCGGCAAGCTTGCGCTCCTCTGCCTGCGCCTCGGGCTGCGCTCCTCGGCCGCTGCTGACCTGCGCCTGGCGCGCGCTGGCGGCCTGGCGTCTGCTGGCGAGGGGCGGTGGAGCCTCGCCCTGGGTCCAGGTGGCTGATCCTCAGCGCTCGAGCTCCTCGCCGGGCTGCGCGAGACGCTCGGAAAGCCGCGCAGCGCCTTGCTGCTCGGCGCCCTGCTCGGCGCCCTGCCTCGCGTGCTCGGCGGCGGGCTCGGCGACGGCGGCGGGCCCCGCGGCGGCCGCGGGCTCCGTGGCGAGCTCGGGTTGCTCTCGAGCCGCCGACGCCGACGATGCGGCAGCGGCGCTGCACTCTCAGCCTCGGGTGCGGGCTGTTGCTCGTCAAGGCTGCTGTCCTGCACCTCGATAGCGGCGCCCTCGGGCGGCTGCTGGGCCTGCGGGGAGTCGGCAACATCGATCTGCCTCGCCAGTTCCGCGTCCTCTTGCTCCTCGGGTAGGGGGGCAGGCGGATCAAAAACTCATCTTCTTCTTCCTCCTCCTCCTCCTCCTCTTCCTCTTCCTCTTCGTCCTCCTCTTCTTCCTCCTCTTCCTCTTCTTCCTCCTCATCATCCTCCTGTCCCTGCTCCCACCCCGTCCTTCCTCCTTCCTCCACCTTCTCCTCCTCCTCCTCCTCCTCCTCCTCCTCCTCTTCCTCCTCCTCGTCCGCGTTCTCGCCCCCGTCCTCCTATAGGACGGACGGATGGAGGGGGAGGAGGAAGAGGAGGGGAAGGAGGAGGAAGAGGAGGAGGAGGAGGAGGAGAAGGAGGAGGAGGAGAAGGAGGAGGAGGAGGAGGGGAAGGAGGAGAAGGAGAAGGAGCAGGAGCAGTTAAAAGAGGCCCCGGTCTCCCTCTGGATGCGCTCGAGCTCGATAACCTGCTGCCCCATGCTTCCAGCGTCGGGCAAGCTCGCGAAGACCATCCCGCCTGGCGCGGAGCGCGGGGGCATGTGGGGGGCAGCAACTGAATGGAGAGCAGCGCGGAGGCAAGGAGGATGAGGGGGGAGAAGGACAAGTGGAGATGATGAGGGATAGGAGAGGGGCAGGGGATCCGAGAAGGAGAGAGAGGAGACTGACGAGGTCAAGGGGGGCCGAGAAAGAGGCAGGAGCAGGAGGGGGAGAACGAGGGGGGAGGAGGAGGAGGAGGATGAGGAGGAGGAGGAAGAGGAGGGGTGAAGGAGGACAAACCGAAGAGGAGGAAACTCAAAGAAATGTTGAAGACGTTTGGATCTCGAGGAGGAGGAGGTGAACGTCGGAGCAGGCAGAAATGGGTCAGCCATCCCTTCTGACTCTCCCCAGCTTCGTTTCTCCCTCGATCCTTCCCAATCCTCATCACACACTGCCCAATCGTCATCTTAAACTCTCCTCCCCCTCTCATTCTCTCCCCCTCCTCCCCCTGCTCCTCCTCCTCCTCCTCCTTCATCCTCCGTTCTCCTCTTGCTCTCCATCGTTCTCTTCCCGATCTTGTTTTGCATTGCATCGAGTCGCGCCCGTGGTAGAAGCGGGCTACAGTACAAACGTGGCGTCGACCCTCGACGCGAGGCACGGACGGCAGAGGGTTCCTCCTCCTCCTCCGCCTCCTCCTCCTCCTTTGACTCTGACTCTGGCCCTGACTATGCTTCCTCCTCCTCCTCCTCCTCCTCCTTCTCCACCTTCTCCACCTCCTCCTCCTTCCTCCTCCTCTCCTCCTCCTCCTCCTCGATCCTCCTGGTCAGCCCTCCTCCCTCCTCCTCCTCCTCCTCCTCCTCCTCTCCTCCATCATCTGCTTCCCCTGCTCCTCCTGCTCCTGCCCTCCTCCTCCTCCTCTCCTCCTCCTCTCCTCCTACCTCCCTCCTCCCTCCTCCTCCTCCTCCTCCATCCTCCCTCCTCCTCCCTCCTCCTCCTCCTCCTCCCTCCCTCCTCCTCCCCTCCTCCTCCGCCCCCCTGTTCCCCCTCCTGTTCCTCCTCCTCCCCCTCCTCCTCCTTCTCCTTCTCCTCCTCCTCCTCCTCCTCCTCCTCCTTCTCCTCCTCCTCCTCCCCCTCCTCTGAAGCCCTACTTTGGCTCGAATGCGCCAGCGGCCCACCTTACGCGGCCCACGAAGGCGTTCAGCAGGCTGTCTGGCGGCGGCGGCAGCTGCCCTGGCGCGCTCTGCGCCGTGGCTTCGATGCAAGGGGCGGCGCTCATTGGCTCGCTCACTGGCTCACTCGCTGCCGGCCTCCTCCTCTTGGCTTGCGGCGGCTCCGAGGTCAGCTTGGGCGCGGCAGCAGGGCGCTTGCTGGCTGGCTTCTTCTTCGGTTTCTCCGCCTCGGCCTCGGCGTCGATCTCCTCTGCGATGTCCTGCTCGGGGGCGTCCTCCTCTGGATCTTCGTCGTCGGGAGCTTCGTCACTGCCTCCCTCATCACCAGCTGGAGCTTCGCCACTGCCTCCCTCATCACCAGCTGGAGCTTCGCTGTCGTAGTCGTCTCCCTCATCGCTAGCTGGAGCTTCGCCGCTGCCTCCATCTGAGGCGCCGTCACCTGCACTCTCAGGATCCTCACGCGCTGCAGGCTTGATCCCAATGGCCGCCGCAGGCTTCTTGGCCACTGGAGTGCATGCAAGCTTCTTGACTTCGACGCCCTGGGACTTCAGCAGGCCATCCCTCATGATCTTCAGCTCCTGCTCCGTGGCCTTGCCCTGTGCGAATCTCTTGGCGATCTTGTTCATCCATGGAGTAGCCTCGGCCTCGTCGACGTGCTTGAACGCGAGCTGGAGTTTTTGCTGTCCGTCGACCTTGAGGACTACGCCGTACTCGACGCCTGACTTCGTGCTCGACAGGCCTTTGCGCCCCACCTTGACGTCGCCAACGGGCGAGTCCTTGTCCCTGAAGTACGCTGTTTTCCCTGCCGCTGTGACACTGGCCTTCTCCTTCTTGCCCCCGTTGTCGCCAGCAACCATCTGCGAACGCCACGCAGCCACGGTCAGCGTCGGCAACTCGGCGACGTGCCCGTCGTTCCACCGAGCCTTCATGAACCCGCCTCGGTTGGACCTGTCCTCCGCGAAGAGGTCCTTGGACGGCTCAGGCGTCTCCCCGCCAATCTTCGTGCGGAAGGCCATCCGTTGGACGGCGTCGTAGGTGATCTCGTATTTCGGTTCGCTCGCGCCGTGCTTCGGGTCCTTCTCGCGAGCGCCAGCATCAGGGGACCTGCCAACCGCTGGCGAAGGCGCGCTCGAAGAGGTCGAAGCTCCCTCGCGCAGCTTCTTGAGCCACTTCGGCGCGGAAGACTCTTTTTCCTTTCTCAGGGGGTCGTACAAGTGTCTTGTCATCGATCGCAACCTGGGGCTGAGAGAGGAGGAGGGGAGGAGGAGGAGAAGAGGGGGAGGAGGAGGAGGAGGAGGAGGAGGAGAAGAAGGAGGAGAAGGTGAAGGGGGAGGAGGAGGAGGAGGAGAAGGAGGAGAAGGAGGAGGGCATGGGCTGGGGCTTCCATGGCGTTTTATCGAACCCCCCTCCACATCGCGGACATGCTGTCGGCCCAGGACTCCTTTTTCTCCTCGCTCCAGTCCTCCCAGGCCGACTTGCTATTTGCGATGGAGAGGAACGTCCGCCTCGCCGTCTCGGGAGCAATGGCGAGGTTCGGAGCGACCGACTCCAGCTCCGTGAGCATCTGCAGATTCAATCCCTTGCGTGAGTCTGATGGGGCGCGTCGGTTGGGGTGGGATGGTCAGGAGCAGGGGCCGTTGCCCCTATAGGGGCAACGGCCCCTGCTCCTGACGGGGCCTATAGGCCCCGTCGCCCCGACCGACGCGACGCAGCAGACTCAGGCTAAGTATTGAACTTGCAATGGCCTTCCAATGCGTGGTCACGCGCTCGAGCGCCAAATTGTCGAAGCTGTCCTGGCCTGGGCTGCAGCCATACTCGAGCCACTTCGGGCTCGAAACGTAAGGTTCGATGATGGCCTGCAGAGCATCGTGGTTCCGACACAACTGCCGAGACATCCTGAAAAAAAGCCGAAACAGCTACGTACGAAAATGGATCGCGAGCGAAGCTCGAGGGATCCAAGGCAGAGCAGGAGGACACGGAGTGGAGAGAGCCCAGTTCGGCATCTTCGCGCCTTCGCATGCCCACGCATGGCCTCGGGTGCGCGAGGCTCGCTTATCTTCGCGCCCTGTCGACTGCGATGCGTTCGGAGAATCGGCCATCCGTTCATCCTTCCTCCCTTCATCTCCCTTCTTATCTGCAGGTTGAGGCTGATGCAGGCTGAGGCCGAGGCCGAGGCTGAAGGCAGATTGAGGCTGAGGCTGAAGCAGGCTGAGGCTGAGGCTGAGGCAGGCTGAGACAGGCTGATGCTGAGGCAGGCTGAGGCTGAGGCTGAGGCTGATGCAGGCTGAGGCTGAGGCAGGCTGATCGTCGTCCCGCGTTCCCCCTCCCCTCCTCTCCCTCTTACTTCTTCTCCTCCTCCTCCTCTTGTCCTCCTCGTCCTCCTCGTCCTCCTCCTCTTCCTCCTCCTCCTCCGCCTCCTCCTCCCCCCCTTCTCCTTCACCTTCTCCTCCTCCTCCTCCCCCCATCCTCCACCGCCTCCTCCTCCTCCGTCTCTTCCATCTCCCCCTCCTGATCTCGTCCCCGATCGCTCTCTCCAGCCGGCCCCGCGGCTGCAGGCCTGGCACCGTGAACGTCTCCGCGGCGTCGTCGGGCAGCGTGGACGGCGGCATTCGGCCCCCCAGGCTCGAGGCTGCCGCTAAGTGGCGCGCCGTTCCCCCCAAGACCCCCCCCCGAAAAACGAACGCCCTCCACGAGCCTCCCAGGACCCCCCGACGCAGTCCAGGATCATCGTTCCCCCTGCCCCGAAAAAAGAAGATAGGCATGTTCATTAGTCGTTTGGGTTTCCTCCTCCTCCTCCTCCTCCTCCTCCCCCTCTTCCTTATCCTCCTCCTCTTCCTCCTCCTCCTCTTCCTCCTCCGCCTGCTTCTGTTCCTCATTGCCCCCTCCTCCTCATCCTCCTGTTCCTGCTCCTCCTGGTCCTGCTCCTGTTTCTGTTCCTGCTGCTGCTGCTCCTCGTCCTCCTCCTCCTTCTCAACCTCCTCCTCCTCCTCCTCCTCCTCCTCCTCCTCGTCCTCCTCCTCCTCGTCGCCAAATCCCCATTAACTCGGGCGGAATGGCGCGCTTCCTTAGCGGCAGCCCATGCTGGGTCTCCCCCGACCCTGCGCGGAGAGAGGCAAGCCGCGGCCCAGGTTTGGGCCATGGGAGGAAGGAACGCGAGGCGACGATGTGCAGGCAAGGCAAAGCACCCAACCCGAACTGCACAGGGTTCGCCGACCCGAATGGGCCACCAGGCGCATGAAACGAAGGGGTCCCCAATAACTCAACTTGAAACAGCTACACGGATGGAAGGCACTTGCGATTGAAAGGAACGCTCTCGCCTGGGCGCCGCGCGCATTCGTTTCATTTTTCGGCGCAGACACGGAACGATGAAGGCACATCGCGTGGATTTGTAATACAAGTGGTACCCATAATGTTGCAAATTGCAATAGCGTTGCTCATGTATGACATGAACAAAGTATAAATCATGTCATGTGATCAATGTTGCAATTTATACATACATACATATATATATGTATGAACATGTGTTTGTAAACCATTTGTATATATGTATTCATGGTTTCATATTCAGTTATAAATATAAACGTAAATACGAATATGTATATAATCTTATACAAACGTGTAAATATGTGTCATGTGTATACAATGCACACACATTGTATTGTTGCATCATATGAATGTATCGTTTCACTTGGATGAGGATTAGCGCAAGTGCTAGATCACTGGGATGAGTGTTGCAGTGGGCAGCGCCCACCAACATAAGTGTTCGATGCTGAGTGTTCAAGTGTTTCCGGGCTGCTGATGCAATTGGTGGACCTCCGGGAAGACGACACAGGACGGCAAACCGGTCCCGGGGAAAGGGGCCCAGGACCTCCGAGGGGCCCACGCATCCAAAAAAAATCAGCAGCCGGATTCTTGAAATTGTTGACAGGCGGTGTTGGTTTTCTGTAGTCAACTGAATTCGAGCTGTAGGCAAGCTACGGAGCTGGGAAGCACGCCGTTCGAACGGAAAAGATCTGCAGCGCTAGTCTGGGGAATCGAGGCGCCTGAGATCGGCCTCCCACCAGAGCTGCGACCGAAAAACGATCTGCACTCTGCACGTCTGGGTGCACACCTGCCGCTCCCTGGCCGGGCGCATCCTGGGTCCAGGAGCTGTGCAGGCGCCCTCCGGGCCGGGCCAGGAGGGCGTGGCGTAGCGGTGTAGCGCTGCGGAGGTCAGGGCGGGCCCGGCCAGGGAGCCCTGGGAAGCTCTGCAGTGGAGGCCCGTGCCGAGAAGCGCCCTGCCTGTCTCCCGGGTGCCCGGGGTCTCCTGGGCTTCGATGGTTTTGCCACGGGGAGCGTGTCGCTCCCACACCAGAGATCGATGGGCGTCCTGGGATCTCAGGGGTGGGGCTTCTTGTGGAGGGTGTTTCTTGTGGTCGAGCCCCTACTGCACCCCTGGGAAAGGGGTCAGGGCTTCTGGGACCGCGCACGGGAAGGTTACGTCGTCGGATATATTTGGAGGCTTCTCGGGAGATCTCTGGAGGCCTCCACGTACGGTTCGGTCGGGCATGCCCCTCTACAGCAGGAGTGTTCAGATATAGCCAAGCAGATAGTATGGTGACGATGCTTCGTGCTCCTCTGGCCATGTTTGGAGATGTTTGAGTCTGACTTGCGTTTCTGCCACAATCCGCCTGTGGGAGGACATACCCGAGCTAACTCTGTGGAGCCGATCCCTCCCTCTCCACCCCTTCCGCCAGCCTGGAGGCCCCAGGGAGGGCAGGGTCAAGTCTGGCCCTGCGCGGCCGGCAGCTCCTGGGAGGGCGGGGCCGGGTCTGCATCTGCCATGGGGCCAGCGCGGCTGGGAGTTTTGGGGGGCTTCTGCGGTCTGGGCTTCTCCGGACTCCTCCTGCTCCTCCTCCTCCTCCTCCTCCTCCTCCTCCTCCTCCTCCTCCTCCTCCTCCTCCTCCTGGGGGCTCTCCGAAAAGGCCTCGCGCGGAGAGGCCCCCGGGAGGGCGGGGTCTGGTTTGGACCTGCGCGGGGCCACAGCGGCTCCGAGCTGAAGAGCGTCCATGGCCCTGGGCTCTCCCGGGGCCTCCAGGGGCCTCTCTGGGACCTCTGAGGACACCCAACCAAGGGAGGGTTGGGCAAGACTTCCCCGCAGACCGCCGCGCCAGAGAGCGCCGCAAGAAAAACTTCAAAGCCCCTCTCATCGGGCACGTCTCCCCCGCGCCACGGGAGGGGCAGCCGGAGACGCCTGAAGAGATCCGGGGGGGTGGGCTTCCAGAGAGGCGTCGTGGCGGTGCGCTATGGGGGGCAGCTGTGCACGCACACCGGGCGGCTGCAGGGCACCGACTACCTCTGCGAGCTGGGCGGGGGACTCTGCGTCGACGCCCGGCAGTACTGCAGCGAGGCGGCGTTCATCAACCACTTCTGCGGCATCGCCGGCGCGCCCAACTGCGAGATCGAGGGCGTCCCCGCCGAGCGGGTCATCCTGATCCGCACCACGCGGGACATCCCGAGGGGCGAGGAGCTGCTCGTGGACTACGGTCCGAGCTACTGCCTGGAGAGCGGCGTGCCTCACCCGCGGGTGCCTGACTGGGCGCGCGAGTTCGCCAGACACCCATACTGATGAGCGAAAGAAGGCTCCCCGTCCCCCCCCTTCAAAAAGCAAATGCTCATTTGCCTCACTCCTCCCCCTCCTCCGCCGCCTCGGTCGGTCGGTCGGCGGATCAGGGCAGAGTCTCGAAGCCCATGCCACGCGTGGGATGAGCACGAGAGCACGAGTAGGGAACTCAGAGCAGCATGCAGCAGCAGGCCAGCAGACTCTGGATGGTGCTGCCCTCCGAGGATCGGCAGACCATCAGGGCACACTCCTCCTCTTCCCCTTCCTCCTGCTCCACCTCCTCCTCCGCCTTCTCCTTCTCTCCGCTCTCTGCTTGGAGGCCTCTTGGGGGGGTCCCCAGAGACAAGCCGCCATGAAGGTGCAGGTTCTCGATCATCGATCTCCCTCCTCCCCCCTCAGAGGCCAGCTCCAAGTCGTGCCCTGTTGGGGGTGCTCTCTGGCCGCAGTTTCTTCGAACGAAAGCCAGCCGTGGCCACGAGGTTGCCACGGGGGGGGCCCATGGTTTGCCCCAGAACGGTGCCAAGAAGCCTTCGATCCCTCGATCCTTCCCGATCCTCCGAGGCCTCCTCCCTCGTCCCCCGTTCCTCCCTCGTCCTCTCCCTCGGTCCTCCCTCGTTCGTCCCTCGTTCCTCCCTCGTTCCTCGTTCCTGCCTCGTCCTCTCCCTCGCTCCTCCCTCGCTCCATGGGGCACAGAGGGAAGTGGATCGCCGCAGAAGGCACGTCCACTCGTTCCTCCCTCCGAGGCATACATACATACATGCATACACATATACATACATACATACATACATACATACATACATACATACATACATACATACATACATACATACATACATACATACATGCATACATACACACATGCATACATACACACACATACATACATACATACATACATACGTACATACATACATACATACATACGTACATACATACATACATACATACATACATACATACATACATACATACATACATACATTACACAAACATGGAGACATGCATACATACATATACACATACATTCACACATCCATACGTACAGATGTACGTACATACATACATGCGCGCATACACGCACACATACATAGACATGCGCACGACGAGCGCCCACGAAGCGCCTACGGGCGCCCACGGCAGGACCCAGTCAATCCCGTACCAACACAAGTAAGAAACCGAATGTGCAAGCATTGGTTGGGGTAACTACATATGTATGTGTATATACAGATGTGCATACCCATGTGCAGCTATCGAAGTATCTCAATCTATTCATACATACATACATACATACCTACATACCTTTATACATACATGCATGTATGTATACGTACATACATACGTACGTATATACATACATAGACATGCATTTACATATTGTGTCAACATATTGGAAAGAGGCCAGCGCAGTGAGCAGGCTCACGACCCGAGCCCCCCGCCATCGGAGCCGTGGCCCCGAGCTGGCCCCGGGCCTGCCGATGGGCCCCATCCCGCGGTCGAATGAGCGGGGCGAGAGCGTTTGGCCGCGTGTTTGATTTCCTTCGGCGACGCCCTAAGATCTACCCTCCCAGATGGGGTCCGAGCAGATGGGGTCGGAGGATCGCGCCGCATCGCCGATGCGTCAGCGATGCGACTCGATGTGGAGCCCGATTTGCTTTACGTCGAAGTCCCCGATGCATAGCCGACGTTGCTAGTGCATCGCCGGTGCATCACCGATGCATCGCCGATGCATCGCCGATGTACAGGCGATGCGTCGCGATCCTCCGACCCCATCTATTCGGACCCCATCTGGGAGGCCTCTAGATGGGCGGGGCGAGAGCGTTGGGCCGCGTGTTTCGTATCCTTCGACGCCTTAAGAGCGGCGACGCGGCCAGCCTTCCGCCCTGGGCCGCTGCCGCCGCCTGGTTCTTCGTTGTCGGCTCTCTCCCTCTCTCCCTCCGTCCCTCCTCTTTCTATCCTCCTGCCCATGCTGCCCTCCTCTCTCCCTCCCTCCTCGTTCTGTCCTCCTGCCCTCTCGGTCCTACTCTCTCTCTCTCTCTCTCTCTCTCCGCCCTGCTCCGCGTTTCTTTTCTCCCCTCCGCCATTTCTCTCCTCTCTCCCATTTTCCCTATCCTTCCAATCTTCTCCCTCCACCCTACTTACCCCGCCCACTCAACATGGACATTCTGACGCCAACGTTGCAAAATGCGTGGCAGGAGTGGGATAGGGGGGCACATCCTGGGCGAAAGGCCGAGATGTCGCGCTCGCACTGGCGACGCGTTTATTTTTTGCACACCACTTCGTTTACGCGCGAGCGGACGAAAATGTCGCTTTCGCTGCGGCGCCGCGCAGATTCCGCCTGAAAGTGGCATTCCCGCCTTGGCGCCGCGCATACTTTTCACTCGCCTATTTTGGAGGCCCCACGCGACCAGGCGAGTTGTCGCCTTGGCTCAGGCTCCGTGCGCAGCTCGTTTGGAAATTGCGTTCCCGCGCGAACGCGGCGCATAGTACGTTCGCCGAGTCGCATGAGAGCGGCAGCGGCAGAGAGGTCGCGCCAAAGCGGGCGAAACGGCGACCTCGCCCAAGCGCCGCGCAGCTTGTGAGCGAAAGACGCAGAGAAACGTGTCGGCGCGGCGCACGCTCCGTCTTCGCCGAGGTCATCGGAAGTGTTGCCATTCCCGCCCCTGCGCGGTCCGCGTAGGTCATCCTTCGCCAAGTCGACGGAAGCGGGGCCGCGCGCGAGCGTCTTCGGTTCGCTGGATGGGAACGCGTTCCAATCACTATACTAGGATGTGCAACAATTGATCAATGCGCGGCCCTGCGCCGGCCGCGCGCGCGACCTTCTCCGGAAGGTTCCACTCCGAGGAAGAGGGCGCAGGGAGCCGACGGGCATGCCGGCGCAGATCAAGGAGGACATGGGCCATTTCTGGCAAACGGTGGGCGCGCGTGGACATTTCGAGGCGCGGCGACCAGCCTGGGCCGATTGACCCATAGCTGAGGTGGCTCGCGACCCTGCAGCCACGGCGCTTCAGATGCGAAGCCGACACGACTGCTGAGACCCCAGCTGCCATTTTGTTGGAATGCGTCGCGACCGGTCGAAAATGCAACGGAAGGGGAAGAACTGGCCAACCATGAACACGCGGCACACCACGCCAATCCGGCGAGACAATTATCCGACGAAGATTGAGCAGAGGAAACGCCCGTTATGCGAGCGTATGCAAGCGAGGAAAGACACGATGATAAGTTGCGTTCTACTGGGGAGATGCTCGGCGCATCCAGACGGCGCCGTGGCTCGAGCACCGCGGGAAAGCCCCCGCACAGATGCGCCCCCTGCCCCCGCCGAGTCGGGCGCCGATGTGCCAGCCGACAGCGGAGGCGAAGGCGGCGCCGACGGCGGGCAAGAAGAGGGCGGCGGCCTCGGCAGGCAAGGGGGCCGAGGCAAAGTGAGAGGCTAAAGACGTCGCGGGGCCGCCCGGCAAGGCCGCGGCGAGACCGGCGCTGCAGCGCGAGGACAACGCGAGGGCGCCCCACCGCGACGACAATTATGCCACCCCGCCCAAGCAGCTCAGCAAGACGTCGGCGGCGCTGGACCAGGCCACGGCGCACCGCGGGGACGAGGGCCGCAGGGCGAGGAAGAAGGCGCGGGATACGGGCCAGGACTTCCCAGGCAACCCGCTGGGCAAGAGGCCAGACGCGCCGGCGAGAGCGGCCATTTTTCGCGTCGCCGAGGCGATGGAGGCCGACGAGACAGGCGGCGACGGCAGCAGAGCAGGGCGTGGAGCGGCAGGGGGCGAAGCACGCGATCGAGGCGGCACTCCGCATGGGCAAGTCGGCGCAGGACCCGTCGGTGAAGTTCGCGGCCACGAAGTGCTTCCGCGCGAAGGCCAAGGACGGCGGGGTGCGACGGCGAGGCCGCGGGCGCGGGAGAGGCGAAGTGGATCTTCGCGGCCAACCATTACACCGCGCTGAAGGGGGCGCGGAGAGCCCCGAGGATGAATGGGGCGCTCGCGGCAGCGCGCACCCTGGTGCATTACGACGTTGCCGCTCGATCGAGGGTGGCAAGGGACGCGGAGCCGCTGGCTTCCAAGAGAGGAAAGTCGTGGCCTGCGGGCAGAGGCGAGAAGAAGAAGAAGAAGAGGAAGTGAGCGGTACGATTGTAGTTTCGCTCTCCCGCACCCCATCGAACCCCCGTCGTCTCAGGCCTCCAGTTGCCCCAGCCAGGCCGTCTGCAAATAGGCGAGCGAAGCTGGGGCAGCACTTCAGCTCTGGACCTCGGCGAGCTGAAGTCAGGTTTTGGGCCGCGCCAAAGCGCGGGGGCCCGAACCACGCTGCCCCTGAGGAGTCAAGGGGTGCGCCGGGGCAGGGCTGGGGCGAAGCTGCCCTGTCGCCCCGTGCCGGCCCTCCCTTTCGGGCACCGACCGACTTCGGGTCGCGCCGCGCAGTTCTGAGCGATTGTTTTGTCGACTTCGCGAAACTTCTTAGGCAGTGGGAGTAGCGATCAAAAGAGAAGGCTGGCGGAAGCTGGCGGGAGTAAGAATCGCCCCCCCGAGAGTTGGCAAGGTTTTTTGGTGCAGGTCTTCTGAAAACGGCCATATCGAGCTCCACCGAAGGCCCCAGTGGCAAAGTCCACATGCGTCTCCCCGCCACATGTTGGCACAACCCTCAACCGCTCCGCGTCTCCATAGGGAGCTCCACCGAGGGCCGCAGTGGCAGGGTCGACACGCGTTTCCCCGCCCAATGTAGGCATACCCCTGACACGTTTCGTGGCCTCACAGGGGAGCCCGCCGAAGTCCCCAGCAAAAGGGTCCACATTCTCTCCCTGCCACGTTTCGGCGCATCCCCATGCAAGTTTCGTGCCATCATACGGATCTCCACCACAGGCCCCAGCGGCAGGGTCCGCATGCGCCTCCTTGTCCCATGCAGGCACGCCCCTCACACGCGTCGTGACCCCACACGCCACGCCCCTCACGCGTTTCCTGGCCCCGTGCGGGAGCTCCACCGACAGCGGCAACCACAGCGCGGTGTTCCCAATTGTGAGTGGTCGGGTGCTCCCCAAGGATCGTCCTCTGCGCTAGACCCCCCTGGCAGCGCCTGTGGTGCCGCCCGTGGCTCGCCCCGCGCGCCAAGGAGGGGGCCGCGCGCCAACTCAAGGGATCCGCGCGGACATCCAAGAGGTATGCTCGCCACGTTGCTTACTGTTTTGCTGCATGTAGGCGTCCAGGACAGTCCACGACGGGCCGTTCGCCACAAGCGTCCAGGACAGTCCACGACGGGCCGGTCGCCACCCCTCGTGGCCAGCCTCCTCACAT
>CAUYUJ010008966.1:25000-37016 GCA_963575745.1 Prorocentrum cordatum
GCAGGGCAAGGATCCCAAGAGGGCACGCGATGGATGGAAGAGCATGGCGTAGAAGAGCCCGGCAGAGTATAGCATGTCATAGCATGGCGTGGCATTGCGTAGTGAAGCACTGCATCACAAAGCGTAGCGACGCAAAGCATGGCGTCGCACAGCGGTGGACAACACAGCATCGCGTTGCATGCCGTGGCATGGCGCCGGATGACTTGGAGGGTAAGTGGCCCGTCTACGAGAGGACAGGGCATGTCCGGAATGCCGGCTTCAAGTCTTCCGCAACCGTATTTGCCCGACGATGTAGGCGATTCCGAATGCCAAGTGCCTTCGGAGGCGCGGGAACGAGGCCAGCGCTGCAGCGGGAGCACGGTTCTGGAAGAACCAGAAACGACCGAGTTACAAAAACATGTGGGAAACACCATGGAATCTTGTGGGTACAGAACCACCTTACGCGGAGAGGACAGGACATTCTCCGGACAGAGTCAAGGGAGAGAGGAGAGTAGTATTCATATTGTATAATTGTGGAGGAGGAGGAGGAGGAGGAGGAGGAGGGAGGAGAATAGAGGAGCAGGGAGGAGGAGTCAGGAGGGAGGAGGAGGAGATGGAGAAGGAGGAGGAGGAGGAGGAGGAGGAGGGACGAGGAGGAAGGAGGAGGCGCCCGCGTGGCGCTTTCGACATTCCCTCAAATCAGGGCCGCGATCCCACGACCGCGATCCCACGGCCGCGATCCCTTGTAAATTACGCGGCGTCCGCACTCCGAGGGCCACGATCCCTCGTAAATTACGCCTCGCCCGCGCTCCCAGTGCCACGATCCTCTGTCGATTATACATCGTCCGCGCTCCCAGGGCTGCAATCCCTTGTTCAGTGCGCTGGAGTTGCGCTCCAGAGGCCGCGATCCCTTGTAAATCCGTGGGGGGTGCAGTTTCAGGGCCACGACCCGGTTTGCAAATCTCGCAGGAGTTGCGCTCTCGAGGTCGCCGTGCCAAGTAAGTTACGCGGCGTCCGCACTCCCAGGGCCACGATCCTTTGTAAGTCGGAGGTGGATAGACCTCCTACCCTGACACGTCGATTCAGGAATCGGCCATCCTCGGTCCGCGAGAGGGCGTCGCGGCCGTCATTTTTGCGGGCCCAGGCCCGTCGGTTTCGGTCCTGGGCCGTTGTCACTAAGGGGAGGTTCACTACAAAGGGAGGTTTGTCCACCGCCGAGCAAGAGACACGGCGTCCGCGCTCCCAGGGCCGCCCTCCTCCTCCTCCTCCTCCTCCTCCTCCTCCACCTGCCCCTCCTTTGTGCACGACGCTGGGCTTGCGCCCCCGAGGCCACGGCCCCTCGTGGCTTGCCTGCGGCGCCCGCGCTCCCGATCCCTCGCAGAGGGCGCGGCGCCCGCGCTCTCCCAGAGCCGGCTGGACGCCGCATCTTCGGATGCCGAGTTCCTTAAGCTGCTTTGGGCGCCCTCCTGCTTCCAGGAGTCGAGCGGTGTTCCTTCGTTCCTCCTCTTCGGGGGGCGGGTGGGAGCCCCATCTGCTTCCAACGCCTTCCTGCTCCATGCTTCTGCCCACCTCTTCCGACTGGCGTGGAAATGACGCGGCGCCCGCGCTGCCAGAACCACCTGAGGCATCCTGGAGCGCCCTAGGCCCCCCAGAGTTCTGCAAAGCAAGCGCTTCGCTCGAGAGCTCCTCGAGAATGTGGCGCGCAGGGGGCGCCATCCCCGAGCGGGAACGCAAAAAGTCAGCATTGCCACATCGTTTTTAAAACAAAAACGGATCTCCAAAAGATGATATTTGTTTCTAGGATTCCGCGTGGAAAAAAAGAGGAGGAAAAAAGACGTTCCGCGCTTTGCTATTCAGCGCACTGCGTTATTTATCGAGGATCCAACATGGGGGCACACTTTCCTCGAGCGGGCACGCGCGAAATACATTTGTTCCACGCCGAATTGGAGTTCACGTCGCTTCTTATCGATCGGAGATCCGTCTGCCCGTCTCAGCATGGCGCCCGGGGACAGGTTTACAGTCCACCCGCATAGTAAGGATGGGCAACCTTCCCAAGGCTACCCTTGCATCCTTGCCCCGTCGGCCTATCTGTGGCGACTTCCGCTGGCCAGCCTCGTTCGAAAAACGTTCACGTGGGCCTCCAAGGCCCTTGCATCCTCACCGCGCATCTTTCTGAGACGGTATGACTGCACCTATTCAAAGAGAACTTTGGGCCCGAGCCCTTTCCGGGAAAGAGTTGGCACCCCAGAAGGAAGATGCAAGCGCCGTCGTGCCTAGGGGTTCTAGAGTAAGCCACATCAGCGACGCTCAAAAGCGGGGTCGTCTTTGCCGACATTCGTTCGTAAGTTGCCCGCGTAAGGTCACGCGTAAGCGTCTTCGTCTTCAATGCGGCGTGCCGCGTTGGTGACCTGGGTAAGCCGCGGCGTAAGTTTGCTATGCCATCTCGCGTAAGACCCGTTTTTGATCGCCGCTCACACGTGTTCGAACCGGTGTTGTCCCCGTGTCTTCGCTTCCGGTCAGATAAAACCGCCTCGCCCAGGAGACGGAGGCCAACAAGAAGTTGATGCGCGTCAGAGAGGTCTGGCAAATAACAGGCGAGAACCAGTGCAGTGTAGAGGTGGACGCCGTAGTGCTCGTCTGGATGTCTTCGCGGACAGCAGAGGGTTGGACATACATCGAGGTCGACCAGGACGGCGGCGGTACGCAGTCCGGCTGGGTGCCAGACTTCTGCTTGGAGTGGGACGAGGATTGACGCCATTCGGTCAGTGGCCTGCGTTGGAAAAGTTGCCATCTTAGTCTTATGGTCTTTCCTCCACCTTGAGGCCCAGGGAGCTAGGAAACAGCAGCAAATGTACGGTAAGTGTTGTCGTATGTTTGTTTTGCGTGGCTTTCAAATGGCTAGCTGTTTCTCTGCCCTCTGGACACGGGCCTGGCTAAATGCTGATGGCTCTCGTCATCAGATCAGCACCCAATTTTCATGATGATTGTCTCGGCTTGCGCTGAGTCCTTCCTGGGTGAAAGGCCCCATCGTAGATTTCACCATCGTCATCATCATCCAAAGGCTGGCCTTTGTCCGAATATCTTATGGAGCGTCTTCTGTGGGCGGTTGAGTGGGAGGACGGGGGGCGCCCTAACCGGCCCCGACCTCCCTAAAGTGGTGATTGGGTCGAATGTCCCCCCCACACGCTTCCGAAAGTCGGGAGAAGTAGAAACAAATGTAGGACGAATTGCAGCCAACTTGCTTGGGCGAATCTTCTGCCCACCCAACTTGCACAACTTGCATTGTAGAATTGTTGGACAGATCACGGCGTCTGAAGGACTCGCGCACCTGGCGAATTGCCTCAGACGTGTTACGTCTTCCGAGAACCCGTTGGAACAATCGTCCAGAAATGCTGAGGTTTTGGTTAGCCAAGGCCGCCTTAGGATTCATTGGGGAATCCGTTGGGATCTCGTGGATTCCATCCGGAATCTTGTGGATTCCTACAGACATCTTGCGGGATCCTTAGGGAGTCCTCCGACATCCGTGGGAAATCCGCCGGATGTCTTCGGCCATACGAAGGATTCCGTCGGAAAGTCTTAAGGATGTTGTTGGAATTCGGCCAAGCTCCATGGGAAACCATCGAGCTTTCACAGGACATGTTAAGGATCCCATGGAAAATATTCTCCAAACAGTGGTTGCACTTATGGGTTATCACTTGTCTCTTAAGGAACTGGGCCTGATTGCCGGTTCCGCCGCCTTGCGGTGGCCCAGTCGCTGCCCGTCGCAGCCCCTCGTCAGGGCCTGATTGCTGGTTCCGCCGCCTTCTAGTGGCCCCGTCGCCGCCCCTCGTCTGGGCCTGGTTGCTGGTTCCGCCGCCGATTGGTCGTAATTGTGATTGTGCGAGCTTCGTAGACTGCAGCACATACATTGCACCACACAGCGTACACCACATAGGTTAACTTTCCTCAAGATAGGAAATGGGATCTACCACCCCCCAGGTGTTATCAGTACCCCCTGGGGGTGTACAAATTACATAGGAAATTGCCCCATTGTTCTATCTAAATATGAGTTCATAAAGTCCCAGCCAGGCCAGGTTCGACACAAGTCAATATTCTGCACAAAAAAGATTATGCGCGCACACTCGTTTATCAACATGATCGACCTACGAATCCAGAAAAGGATGCAGAAATGTGAAGCACGGCATCGTTTCCAAGACGTCGCATTTGGACGACGGGCAAATACAGTGTTCAAGGTAACGATCGTGATGTACCGTGCCACAGGCTGTGTTAGATTGCGCCGTGCTGTGCCATGCCGTGTTGAGTTCAACGTGTCACGCCGCGTTGAACCGTGCCGCGCCCTATTGCATTGTGGATGCAGCCGTCCTTAGAATCGTGGCCGAACTGATTTGGATCTTGAGCTCGGACTGCCTGACCGCGTAGCTCGGGCTGGTTGTAGTCGAGACGCGCGGGGCGCTCGACCAGCTCGAGCTCAAGATCCGATTCAGTTTCGAAGCCATCGCCCGCTATATTCAGGTCCGCAACGGAGCGAACCGAGCGCGACCACGACAGGCGGGGGAGAAACATGTGGGGCGTTCAACCAGCTCGAACTCCAAGATCCGATTCAGTTCCGAAGTGGGACGAACCGATCAAGGGTCGAATCCAAACCGAAACGAAAAGCACCGAGACGACGACAAGGCCCCCGCTCGACACCTCCCCAAACAATGGACAGCCCAGCGTTTCGCGAGAGGCATCCGCAGCACATCCCGAAGAAGTTCTGCAGAAGGGGCCTTTCGCTGCAGGCGAGGACCTCGCGCGAGACATCCTCACCGGATCCTGCAGAGCGGTCGCTTCGCCCCAGGCAGCCTCAGCACGTGCTCACCTTAGTGATCCGCTTGGGCGGCTTGGGCGCGTGAAGACCCGCGTCGCGCGCGAGACACCCTCAACAGGTCCTCGCGGCAGAGGTCCGCCTGGGTGGCACGGGACAGGCGCGAAGGCACACCGAGTGCCTCGCGAGCCAGAGCGGGACAGGCGCGAAAGCACGCGGGGTCTTTTCGGCGCCAGGGCGGAGCGAACGTGCAAGCACGTGGGTCCTTTTCGCCCCAGAGCGGAGTTGGCTTGAAAACACGTGGGTCCTTTTTTTCCCCAGAACGCTTGAGCTAAGCGGCCCCAGACACCACCAAGACGACCCAAAGAAGACCCCCTAAGAAGCCATCCAAACAAAAAGACATGCATGTTGCTCCGCTTTTTCTATGTGATTTGGGATGTTTTCGGAAATCGGGACCTCTGAAACCGCTCAAGAGGGCCAAAAAGTCACATCAAGATGGACCAAGAGAGAATCCTGAAAGTCGAAGGGAGCGAAGGGAGGGAGCCCCAAGACGGCCCAGCAGGGCCCCAAGGCGGACCAAAAAGAGCCGTATGACAGCCCAAGACGGCCTCAGGACGCCCCGCTAAGCGCTCCAAATGGTGGCCGGATCGTTGAGGGAGACCGTGGGTGGCAGCAAGGTGACCCCAAGAAGCCCCCAGAGGCTTCCAAAACGCGCCCAGGGGGCCTCCAGAGGCCCGAAAGCTAGCCCCCTAAGAAGGGGTTGGTGAGGCCCCCGAGAGACGGTTCAAGGACGACCCTTCGTAACAGAAGAAGTTGCAAATGAATACAAGCAAATGTTCGCTGGGAAGGGCGAGGACAAGAAACGGAAGAAGAAAGAGAACAGGGCAGAGGAAGAAAACAACGAGAACGATGAAAACGAAAACTGGAGTGATGAGATCGTTCTCCCTCTCTCTCTCTCTCCTTCTCTCTTTCTGCCTCTCTCTCTCTCTCTCATTCCGCCTCATTCCGCCTTCACGCGGAAGTTGAAGGGCCAAGGTGCACGGCGCGAAGCGCCAGTGCAGTGTGTATATATATATATATATATTCACGTAATGATAAAGAGAGGGAAGACGAACGCAAACACAGCGTGCAGAAAAAAAACACGTGCACGCGAGAGGGTGGGGCGTGAAAGAGAATGCGTGAGAGCGACATTCTTACATACACACACATATCATACTACAGTTACCTGTATGTGTCAATACACATCTATATATATATATATATATATACACACGGACAGCTCTCCCCTCGCCTCCAGCACCCCCATTGAAAGCCGGTGCTATGAACTCTCTCTCTACGTTAGTTCCCTCCTCCTCCTCCTCCTCCTCCTCCTCTGTTGCGTCCTCCCCCTTCTTATCCTCCTATTCCTGTCAGTTGTCGTATTCCCTTTTGCTGCTGCGGACCTTCTTGCTGCTGCTCCTGTTCTTCTCCCTCCTCCTTTCTTAGCCGTTCGTCACCTCCTCCAGCTTCTCCTCTTCCGACGAAAGAGAAGGGTAGGGATATGGAGAGTATGCGAAGAAGGCGCAAACCCATGTGAGTTCACGTGGATGTTTTGGATTTCTGGTATGGGAATCCCCGAGCCTTGTATTTTCATGCGGACTTGTGTGTGTAGCTTTTTGATTTTACATCCTCCAGCGAAAAGCCGCGCTGCAGCCTTCCAGGGCCCTGAAGCTCAGACTCCCCCCCAAAAAAACAAACATAAACACGCAGACACAACAGTAAGCAACGACAAACAAGAACATCACATGGCTCCTGTGGCTCTCTCATCCCAGAGGCCCCGAAGTTTCAATGAAATCACATTGCTTGCAAAGCAAGGGGGCGCCAAACCTTGTGCGGTCACTGGGGTGTCTGAAATTTCTGGTACGACAATCCCAGAATCCGGTGGTGTTGTTAAGGACGATCTTTTGTGAGAAGTATGAGGATAATAAGGAGGATGGGGAGGAGGCGAAGGAGCCTCATCCTCCCGTGTTTTCCTTCACCTCCTCGTCCTCGTTCCCCACGGAGGTGGAGGAGGAATCTGACAAGGAAGAAGAGGGGGAGGGAGGAGGAGGAGGAGCCCCCGAGTACAACGAGGACGCCGTAGGAGGATCCTAGGAGGAGAGGGGGTGAGGAGTGAGAGCAATGAGAGGAGAGGGAGCAATAATGAGAGTCAACTCATCAAGATCAGGGTTGAGCTGAAGAGGTAGAGGGCAAAGGAGTAAGGGGAGAGGAACAGAAGCAGCAGCAGGAGCAAGAGTGAGTGCAGGAAGAAGACGGAGTGTAAGCAGGGTGGGCAGCACGACGGCGTGGAAAAGAAATTGATAGTTCTGGAGGGGTCGCGTTGATGTCTATACTCGTACAGATCTGTAGAAAGGTAGATTTGCGTACGAATACCCTAACGAGGCGCTCCAAAAAGGGCCTCGCCTTCTAGGATCGAAAGAGTTGACATCTTTTCCTCGGCGGAAGGCGGCGGAAGAGCGGCGGAAGGTCGGCGGAAGTAAAACGAGGCCGCCCTTCTGCCGGAAGGTGGCGGAAGCAAAAGTCGGCTTCTCAAGAGATGACAACATGTTTGGGTTCAGTGCTTCCGGAATGGACCACGCCTATCCGTAGCCATTTTGGGTCAAGGTCAGTCTGGCTTCGGGGCCAGAACGTCTGCACCACACGTAGCGCTGGACATTTCCCTCCACCCTCGGAGGCGCCATGGAGCCGAAGCAGTTTGGCGGCAGGTGCCCCACCGACGCGAGGTTTGCAACCCAGTGCCTCTACGCGGGACAGGAGCCTGATCCCACGACAGGTGCACGGACATGTCCGATCACGATGAGCACGGGTTTTGTCTTCAAGGATTCCGAGGATGCCGCCGCCAAGTTTGCCCTGCAGGCGTTCGGGCCCATCTACACTCGCATCACGAATCCCACCGCAGATGCTGTCGAGAAGAAGATAGCAGCCTTGGAGGGCGGCATGGCCGCGCTGGCCGTAGCCTCTGGGCACGCCGCTCAACTGCTTGCCTTCAGCAACCTCTTGCAGGCAGGGGACCACTTCGTCACCACCGACAAGCTCTACGGAGGCTCCGTGACGCAGTTTGGGCGCCAGTTTAAGCAGTTCGGCTGGGAGGTCAGCTTCTGCCCCCATGATGACTTCGAAGCCATCGAGAAGGCTTTCACTGATAAGACGAAGGCTCTTTACTGCGAGGCGATTGCCAATCCAGGGGGTCTTGTAGTGGACCTGCAGAAACTGGCTGAGATTGCGCATAGTAAAGGGGTCCCCCTCATCGTTGATAACACTACTGCCACACCCTACCTGGTTCGACCATTTGAGCACGGTGCTGACATCATCGTTCACAGCGCTACCAAGGGTCTGTGTGGCCATGGCAACGCCATGGGCGGCTTCATCGTCGAGAAAGGCGATTTCGACTGGGGCTCCGGCAAGTTCCCGATTCTATCAGAGCCGTGCGATTCTTATCACGGCATGAAAATGTATGAGACTTTCGGCAAGGACGGTCCTGTGGCAGGTATGTTTGGCACCCAGGGAAAGACCGGTCTCGCCTTCATCATTGCGGCTCGCACTTTGGGTTTGCGGGATATGGGAATGTGCATCAGCCCATTCAATGCATTTTTGATTTCAATGGGGATGGAGACGCTGCCTTTGCGAATGCAAAAACACACAGAGAATGCCTTGTCAGTGGCTCAGTTCTTGCAGAAGCACGAGAAGGTCCAGTGGGTCCGCTACGGCGGTCTGAAGGATGACAAATCCCACGGCTTGCACCTGAAGTATTGCCCTAAAGGCGCTGGCGCCCTATTCACCTTCGGGCTCAAGGGAGGATACGAGTCTGGCAAGAAGCTCGTGGACTCGGTCAAAATGATTTCTCTCGTTGCAAACCTGGGCGACAGCCGCACGCTCATTGCGCACCCCTCGTCGATGATGCACTCGCAGCTGACGGAGGAGCAGAGGAAGGCCGCAGGCGCGGAGAGCGAGACGCTCCGCATCTCGATCGGGATCGAGGACGTCGAGGACATCATTGCCGATCTATCCCAGGCCCTGGAGACATGCTAGCGGAACGACGCTGAGCTCCCCGTTGCAATTTTGTCACCAACGTCGGAGCGGACGAACGCGTGGCGCACTCTCGGCACTCGCCTGAGCGGAACAGAGGCTCGCTGGCTGCCACGGCAACGATCGTCTGAGCAGGCTCCCTCGTCGATGAAAACTCGTCAGCGTCGAGGGCCTGTGTGATTTCCAACTAATACACAAGTTCCTATGTAGCTGAACTCATACAATTGGTCTGGCACACATTCGGTCGCGGCCAGGAAGGTTGATAAGCGGGCACTCTAGGAGGGTCCAAGGCGGCCCAACAAGGCCCAAAAGAGGTCCCGATGAGACCCTCAAGATGGCCAAGACGGGCCAAAGGCGGCCCACGATGGCCGCAAGACGAGGCAACATACTCCCTCGACGGCCCCGGGGAGCCCGAAGAGAACCCCCAAGAGGCCCCGAAGAGTGAAAAGCAATAGATTCGTTCAAGGTTGCTGTGCGATTTCTGCACGCTCGCCGTCTCGGTCTTCAGAGCCTCTAAGACGGCCCACGGTGCCGCCAGCCGCCAAGCTCGCCCCAATGTGATCTTGGTTCCAGGGTTCCTTCGACCCCCTCCCCCCCGAGATGGGGTGGTTCTCCCCCTTACATTCCCCCCCCCCCCCCAGACTCGATGGGGGGGCAGGCGGGGACCTGGAACCCGCGGGGGAACGGCTTGCAGCGCAGGGGACCTTCGGCTTCTACCACAGGCCTGGAGGTCTCATCGTCGTCGGCGTAGTCGTCCTGGTCGTCGTAGTCGCCGTCGGCCTGGACCCAACACGGATGAGAGTCATGACGGTGGCGGCGGCGCCAGCGATAATGATAATGAGAGGGAGTGGGCGAGAAGAGAAGTGGCAGGACGAAGAGGAGGGACCACCCGCATTTGGAGGGCCAAGTCGACCTGCTTCTAGAAGACAAATATCTCGGGCCTGCGCCGTTTACCTCTCTGACTTTCTAGCCACACGTGTCTATAGACACACCGGGAGTCGTTGCGTACATCGACACATTCGGGGTGGATACATCTATGGACAACGCGGCCGTCGCGCGTTCGGCCATTCTTGCTGTCAACCCGCATAGCAAGGATGGGCAACCTTCCCAAGGGTGCCCTTGCATCCTTGCCTCCTCGGTCCATCCTTCGCCACTTTCGCTGGCCGCGCCCCGCTCGAAAAGCGTCGAAGTGGGCGTCCAAGGCCCTTGTTTCCTTATCGCGCATCCTTACTCCACGGGTTGGCTTGTGTTGCAAACCCCGCCACCCCCTTGCGCGCCACACCATCGGGGGGCAAACATCGAGCTCCTCACCGCCCCCCCCCCCTCGGAAGGTCCTACTTCCTTGTTGGGAGTTTTTTTGGGGGGGAAGGTCCCACTTAACTTTTTGGAAGTCCCAATTCAGTTTGGGGATGATCCTGTTTCACTTCTTGGGAGGTCCTCACCCCCCTGCGCGCCACACCCCGTGAGGGGGACCAGCGCCGAATCGAGCCCCCCACCGCCCTTTCCCTCGCTGGGGGGTTCTCCTCCTCCTCTCCTCCTCCTACTCCTCCGACGACGACGACGAAGAGGAGGAGGAGGAGAAGGAGGAGACCTGGGCCCTGGATCAGCCCATGGGGAGGAGGAGGAGGAGGAGGAGGAGGAGGAGGAGGAGGAGGAGGAGGAGGAGGAGGAAGGAGGAGAAGCAGTTGGAGGGAGGAGGAGGAGGAGGAAGAGGAGGAGGAGCAAGACCAGTGCAATCCCAAGAGTCATCAACGATGTTGGAATGAACCCTCCCTCCAAGCTTCCTCTTCACAGGCCCCTAGAACGGTTCATCCCCATTGGGAGAACTGCCTCGTTGGAAGACAACGGCTTGAAGACCCTGAAGCATGCCAAAACACTGTTCTCGGGATTCCACCGCCACGGATCAACCTGACTGCTACTCCAGATTTCGTAATAAAGGGAGGGGGGTCTCATTTCGGGGGGGGGTCTCTTCCAGGCTATCTTGGAGGGCCTGGGGGGTCTGGGGACGATGTTTTGGAGGGTTCCCCCACGGGGGAGGTCTGAAATGGCTTGTCGTGGAGGGTCCAGACCCCCTCCCGTTTATTACAAAATCTGGAGTACGTCTTGACGACCCCATTCTTGGGACTTCAACACAACGAACCCACATAACTGCTGCACCCCGCATTATCCAGAACCCTTTCAAAACACCATTTCTGGTACTGTGATGATGGGAACCCGTGACACTTTGCCAATGTTGTAGACGGATGTACGCGGCGCTGTTGGCGAGAGTCACAGGTTGAAAAGGAACCGCCAACAATCCGTGAAACTCTTGCAAATATCTAAAACGAATGTGCGCCGCGCTATGGCGAAAGCCACATTTAGCCTTGCAAGTGTCTAAAACGAATGTGCGCCGCGCTAAGGCAAGAGCTACATTCTGAAGACAGCCCGCTCTCAATCCGCGAAACTCTTGCACATGTCTAAAACGAATGTACGCCGCGCTAAGGCGAGAGCCCCATTTTGAAAACGACCCACCCCCCATCTGTGAAACCCTTGCCAATTTTCCACTTCAGAGTCATAAGTGGTGAGGAAGTCTCAGGCGAAACGCCCGGCCCGCCCTAGAAACTGGCCTCGGGGTGCGACAGCGAGAAATTGTTCATAAGGAAAAGAAACGGAGGAGGAGAAGGAGGAGGAGGAGGGAGGAGGAGGAGGAGGGGGGACGAGGAGGAGGAGGAGGAGGAGGAGGATAAGGAGGAGGCGTTAATTAGTAGAGTAGTATTATAGTAGTCGTAGTAGTCGTAATAGTAGTAGTAGCAGCAGCAGTAGTAGTAGAAGGAGCAGTAGTAGTAGTAGTAGTAGTAGTAGCAGCAGCAGCAGCAGCAGCAGCAGTGTAGTAGTAGTAGTAGTAGTAGTAGTAGTAGTAGTAGTAGTACTAGTATTAGTAGTAGTAGTAGTAGTAGTAGTAGTAGTAGTAGTAGTAGTAGTAGTAATAGTAGTAGTAGCAGCAGCAGCAGCAGCAGCAGCAGCAGCAGCAGCAGTATAGTAGTAGTAGTAGTAGTAGTAGTAGTAGTAGTAGTAGTAGTAGTAGTAGTAGTAGTAGTAGTAGTAGTAGTAATAGTAGTAGTAGTAGTAGTAGTAGTAGTAGTAGTAGTAGTAGTAGTAGTAGTAGTAGTAGTAGTAGTAGTAGTAGTA
>CAUYUJ010008967.1:0-37015 GCA_963575745.1 Prorocentrum cordatum
ATCATCATCATCATCATCATCATCATCATCATCATCATAATCATCAGCGGCAGCATCATAATCATCAGCAGCATCAGCATCAGCATCAGCAGTATCGTCATCATCACCCGAATCATCATCATCGTCAGCATCATCAGCACCCTCATCCTCATCCTCATCTCACCCTCATCCTCAGCATCATGATCATCCGCATCCTCATCATCATCATCATCATCATCATCATCATCTTCATCATCATCATCATCATCATCATCATCCACAACATCATCTCCACCATCATTAGCAGCATCAGCAGCAACATCATCAGCACCATCATCATCATCATAACCAACAGCACCAGCAGCATCCTGGACAACATCCTCATCGTCGTCAACATCACAATCATGATTAACAACAACATCAGCATCGTCATAATAAGCAGCAACTGCATCATCATCCTCGCTGTCATCATCAATATCACCCTCGCCGTCCTTCATACACCCTGGTTCTCCTCCTCTCCTCCTCCCCCTCCTCCTCCTCCTCATCCTCCTCCTCCTCCTACGTCTCCTCCTGCCACTATCCACGTTCTCCTATTCCTCCTCGTCATCCTCATCCGCCTCCTCCTGCTCCAGCCTCTCCTTCTGCTCTTTCTCCTCCTCCTCCTCATCACCATCATCCTCATCATCCTTCCTACACACCTTATCATTCATCAGCGTCCTCCTGTTCATCCTCCAACTCGGCCTCCTCCCTCAAGCCTCTAGTATACACGTTCTCCACTTCCTCCTCCTCCTCCTCCTCCTCCTCCTCCTCCTCCTCCTCCTGCGGCTCCTCCGCCTTTTCCCTCCTCCGCCTCCTCCCTCCCCTTCCCTTCCCTACTCCCTACTTCTTCCTGATCCTTCCCACCCTGCGCCGCCGCTTCGCTCGTGTGTTGCCGCATCCTCCTCCTCCTCCTCTTCCTCCTCAGTATCCTCCTCCTCCACCTCCTTTTGTTACAGCTTTTTCGCTGGACTAATCTTAGCCAGGGGACAAGACATGCGTCCTCCTCCTTCTCCTCCTCCTCCTCCTCCTCCTCATCCTCCTCCTCCTTCTCCTCCTCCTCCTCGCCCTGCATCTCCTGCTCCTCCCTCTCCCCCCCCCGCAGCCACAGCTACCTCCTTCTCCTCCTCCTCCTCATCCGGTTCCTCCTCCTCATCCTCTTCCTCAACCCTGCCCTTGCCGCCTCCCGACAAACAGGGTAAAACCAAAAAAACCCAAAAATATTTCCTCCTCCTCCTCCTCCTCCTCCTCCTCCTCCTCCTCATCATCATCATCATCATCATCATCAGCATCATCATCATCAGCAGCAGCAGCCGCAGCAGCAGCATCATCATCATCAACAACAACATCATCAGCATCATCAGCAGCAGCATCGTCAGCAGCAGCATCATCATCAGCATCATCATCATCATGAACAGCATCAGCATCAACATCAGCATCATCATAATCAGCAGCATCGGCATCACCATCAACACCACCAGCATCGTCATTATCATCGTCGTCATCATCATCACCACCATCATCATCAGCAGTATCGGCATCGTCATCATCAGCATCATCAGCAGCATCAGCATCATCATCATCAGCATCCGCATCACCATCATCATCATCAGCATCATCCTCATCATCATCGCCAACATCATCATCATCAGCATCATCATCAATAGCATCATCATAATCGTGAGTAACTACATTACCACATATTCGTCACCAACAACATGGTCATCATCATCAGCATCATCAGCAGCATCGTCCGCATGATCATCGTCACAATCGTCATCACCTCCATCATCATCATCATCATCATCATCATCATCATCATCATCAGCATCATCCTCATCATCATCACCACCACCAGTATCATCGTCAGCAGCAGCAGCCGCATCATCAGGAACATCGGCAGCATCACCAGGATCAGCATCTGCAGCACCGTCGTCGCCGTCATCACCATCATCATCATCAACAGCACCACCAGCATCACACTAATACGAAGCATTCGAAATAGTATACCAATGCTAACTACAATACTGTAATGCAATCAATAATGGAAGTAGAATCATAATCACAGTCCGATGAATGCTGATAAGCATCAGCATAGTCAGCATCATCAGCATCATCAGCAGCACCATCAGACTACTCAAGATCATCATCGCCAAAATCAATAAAAGCATCAACAGCAGCATCAGCATCAGCATCAGCATCAGCATCATCATCTTCAGCAGCAGCATCATTAGCATCAGCATCAGCATCAACATCAACACAACCATCATCACCACAACCCGCAGCGTCCCGATCATCATCGGCATCCTCCTCATCAGCAGCAGCATCATCATGCGCATCGGCATCGTCATCATCATCAGCATCAGCATCATCAGTATCACCATCATCATCCCCCTCGTCAGCATAATCATCAGCATCGTCATCATCAGCAGCATCATCAGCAGTATGATCAGCATCATCAGCATCATCAGCATCACAAGCATCATCAACATCGTCATCATTGCGCGCCGTATGATCATAATCATCACCCGCATCTGAGTCATCATCATAATCACGTTCAGCATCATCTTTATCAACATCGGCATCAGTACCATCAGCATCTTCATCATAATCACAATCAACATCAACAACATCATCATCCTAGACACCAGCCGCAACACCGTTACCGTCATCAGCATCATGGCCATCATCATCAGCATCATCATCAGCATCATCATCACCATCACCCTCAGCATCAGCAGCAGCATCGTCACCACCATCAACGTTTTCACTATCATCAGATGTTTCGTCATCCTCCTCAGTCTCATCATCTTCACCGTCTGCCTCCTCCTCCTCATCCTTCTCCTGCTCCTCCTCCTCCTGCTCCCCCTCCTTCTCCTCCTTGTGTTCCTCATCCTCCTTCCCCTCTTCCTCCTCCTCCTCCTCCTCCTTTTCCTCATCTTCCTTTTATCCGTATTATTACACTGCTCTTCCTTCTCAACCTCCTCCTCCGTCCTCTCTTCCTGCTCCTCCTCCTCAGCCTGGTCATTTTCCTCCTCCTCCTCCTCCTCCTTCTCCTCCTCCTCCTCCTCCTCCTCTTTCTCCTCCGCCTCCCCATCCTCCTCTTCCTCGTGCCCCCAGGGCAGAAGTCGGCGGACTGGTTCAGCACCCGCGCGGCCCGCTGGGGGAACTGAAGCCTGCATAAAACCACCCCTGGCGGGTGGTAGTTGGTGCTGTTCGCTAAACGCCAAGGGTCCAGTCCGCCCTCGGGTCAGTCTCTTCACGCGGGTCCCCTCGCACCACATCGTGGTCTGGGGAGGCTCATGGATACGCGCCACCTGGTCCCCCTTGGGCAAGGGAACCTGCGGGGGTGGTTCTGTGCACCTCTAAGTCTCGGGCCAGGTGACCCGCCTGTGCCGTCGAGGGTGTCCCAGGGTCCCGACCTGCAGAGGCAGGCGGAGGCTTCGTCATCTGAGTGATCGGCGGGCGGCCTCGTCATCTGAGTGAGTGGCTCGGTGAACGCCGAGAAGCGGCGGAAGCGCCGCAAGGGCAGCCTCATTCCTTTTCCATTCTCTTCCCCTCCCCCTCCCTCTCCCCCGCACTCCCGCCTCTGCCCTCCGGTTTTTAGCTGAGGCCAAGCAGCAGTAACCCTTGGCAATGGGGAGGCCAGGAGCCTGGCCAGAAGCTCATATTCTCACATGTACCCAAGCTGGAGTGCATCTCTTTCGCAGGCAGGTGGGCAAGATAGCAAAGAGTTGCGCACTGAAGCGCAATACAATCCTCCTCCTCCTCCTCATCATCATCATCCTCGTCATCGTCATCATCACCACCACCACCACCATCATCACCATCATCATCATCATCATCATCATCATCATCATCATCATCATCAGCAGCATCATCCATCATCATCGTCAGTATCATCATCAGCGTCAGTATCTTCAGCATCATCATCTCCGGCAACAACATCATCATCAGCATCACCAGTATCTTCACCATCATCATCAGAATTGCCGTCGTCGCCATCATCGTCGGCAGCAGCAGCAGCATCATGTTCTACCTCCTCCTCGTCGCCATCCTCCTCATCAGTGTCAAATCCATATAAGTAATCCCTCCTCGTACCACTACATTACGCGTCGGTTGGACAGGCCAGGCGCTTCGCCTTAGTCTCAATCGCCGGCTATAATCCTCAAACTGGGAAGTCCAATATATACACAGATATAAGGTGGCTCTCGTACGACATGCACTTCTTCCCTTGTGCGCCGCGCACAGGTGGCCGATCACCTTCCAACAGTCTCAACATATATTCATATATATATATACATATATATATACAGATACAGATGCACACATGCATACATGCATGTATACATACTACATACATACATGCGTACATGCACACATACATGTACAGGGCGGCAGGCTATCAAAATGTACACCTCGCTTTGGCGCAAGTCACAAGGGTCTAAAGAAAAACTTCCACCGGCTACAGCGATGCAGGCGACATCGATTCATTCCACACGCAGTGCTTGTACTTAGGGGTTCTTATTTCTTGAATGAACGACTGGCCCTGTGCGTCGGTCTGGCGGCTATGCTGTCGCCGACGCCACCTCGTCGCCGCCGTCGCCGCTCGCTGCCACCGTTAAATTGCACCACATATGTTGATGTGCATTGATGAGCATTGCCTCGCAATGATTTGCATTACTTTGTCTTGTTCAACCTTGCTTTGCATTGCATTGATTTGCTTGTTGATTCGCATTGCGTTGCGATGCCCTACCCAAATCACACCAAATATCTTGCACCACATACAAGCGCACCATGTATATGTCCGTTTTTGTATTTTCTTATACATATATAGTATGTTTGAAACATGTTTTAAACAAAAAACGCATATTTGTGTTATATATAATCTGTTATACAAAAAAGAAAAGGACGCTAAACAAATTAAACGACAAAACAACACGCTATGCGGGCGCACTCGTTCATCAAGAACCAGCAGGACAAGCGCTATGCGGGCGCACTCGTTTATCAAGAACCACCAGGTTTCAAAAATCCACCAAAAAACGGAACGAGGTGAACACGCACGCGTTGTCGCGCGCGCATGCCAGAATCCCCTTTGGTACGGGTAGGAATGTCAAAATTGAGCAACAAAAACAAATAAAAGCACATAGTTTCGCAACAAGAGTTTGCAAGAAAAACGTGCGCGCGCCGATGCGAATTCTTATATTCACATCTGTAAACATATTCAGAATATGCTACCAAACGGGCTTCGCGCGCGCATGTCGAAAGTGTTCGGACGCCCGTGCGCGCGTGCCGTCGCGAGAACCCTTTGCACAAACTGGGACGAACTGCGCGCGCGCGTCGTCGCGCGCGCATGCCAAAATCCGTCACAGATCGTTGGTTTTGCAACGGTTGCAAAACCGAATGCCCAAAAAACGTATCACACAAAGCGTTTCGAAACATCGGTTTTCAACAAAAACGTGCGTCGCGCTTTTGCGCGCGTGCTGTCGCAAGAAACGTTAGCCCTTGCGCGCGTGCTGTCGCAAGAAACGTTAGCAAAATATGGGACGAAGTGCCCGCGCGCGCGTCGTCGCGCGCGCATGCCACTTTCGTTCAAAAACCCGCTGGTTTCGGAAGGGTGTCAGAATCGAGCGTCCCGAACACACACACGCACACACACAACAAAAAAATATTTTGAAACACCAGTTGTCATACATACATATATATATATATATGTATATATATGTGTGTGCGTGTGTGTGTGTGTGTGCGTGCGTGCGTGCGTGCGTGCGTGCGTGCGTGCGTGCGTGCGTGCGTGCGTGCGTGCGTGCGTGCGTTCGTGCGTGCGTGCGTGCGTGCGTGCGTGCGTGCGTGCGTGCGTGCGTGCGTGCGTGCGTGCGTGCGTGCGTGCGTGCGTGCGTGCGTGCGTGCGGTCGGTGCGTGCGGTGCGTGCGTGCGTGCGTGCGTGCGTGCGTGCGTGCGTGCGTGCGTGCGTGCGGTGCGTGCGGTGCGTGCGTGCGTGCGTGCGTGCGTGGTCGTGGCGTGCGTGGCGTTGGCGTGCGTGCGTGCGTGCGTGCGGTGCGGCGTGCTGCGTGCGTGCGTGCGTGGCGTGCGTGCGTGCGTGCGGGCCGTGCGTGCGTGCGTGCTGCGTGCGTGCGTGCGTGCGTGCTGCGTGCGTCGGGCGTCGTGCGTGCGGTGCGGTGCGTGCGTGCTGCGTGCGTGCGTGCGGCGTGCGGCGTGCGTGCGTGCGTGCGTGCGTGCGTGGTCGTGCGTGCGTGGCGTGCGTGCGTGCGTGAGTGCGTGCGCGCGTGAGTGCGTGCGTGCGTGCGTGCGTGCGTGCGTGCGTGCGTGCGTGCGTGCGAGCGTGCGTGCGTGCGTGCGTGCGTGCGTGGTGCGTGCGTGCGTGCGTGCGTGCGTGCGTGCGTGCGTGCGTGCGTGCGTGCGTGCGTGCGTGCGTGCGTGTGTGTGTGTGTGTGTGTGTGTGTGTGTTTGTGCTTGTGTGTTATACTTTTATTTTGCGCTTGAAAAAAAGAAAACGTGCGGATTATTAAGAAAACAAAGGGTTTGTCAACATTGATTGTTTGCCCAACGGGCCTGTGGCGCCGCATGCCGAAATCATCCGAAAGCCCTTGCGCGCGCGCTGGGGGGGGAACGACCCGTGTCAAATAAAATCACGCGGGCCACTCGCGCGCGCCGGCCGCGCGCGCATGTCGAACTCCTTCCAAAACAATCATCATCGACGCGGGGACATCGTCATTGTCACTGGCGGGCGTGATCAACATTGGCGCCGTCACTGGCCTTGTGGTCGTCATCGCCACCATCGCCACCATCATCGGTACTCTCATCATCGTGTCTACCGTTGCCGGCGACGCCATGGTACCGCGACAAACCCAAGTCACCGACTCGCACTGAAGTGCCCGCTGGGATGTGCCCAGCGGTCAGCGCCACCGCGGCCGCGTCGGTCGCGCCGCACTAGCTGGCCGCTGCGCGCGCGAGCTGGGGTAGCGCAGCTGCAGGGATGCACCAGACAACGCCAAACACCCATCGCAATCGCCGTCGCGTGGGTTTTGCAAACCAAGTTGCGGGTTGGGTGGGTGGGATGATTGCGCGAAGTGGAGTTTTAACTCGCTGCGGGCACTGGCGCCTTGCACCACATCGATTGTCCAATAAATACTGAACCACGTAAAGTGCACCGCATAGATTGCACAGCCGAGCTTGCATAACAAAGTTTGAACCACAACTTGCACCACATAGACCCGCCTTGCTAGAAAATACCAGGATCCACCTCCACCACCTCGGGTTTAACGCATTGTACTTTGGTATTGCAATAAAATGTGTTTCTGCCCCACCGTCCACCCGACATTTGAATTCATGCAATGAACCCACACCATGCCAGGCAAACCTTTATCGCCAAACGCCCCACCCCCTTTCCTCTGCAACAAGTATCATGCGCGCGCGCTTGTTTATCGAAGCCCATCAGTGTTCAAGGATCCCTTGCAACAGAAAAATGCACACGTGCGCGTCGTCGCGCGCATGCCGAAATCCTTTCAAATAGCTGTGCACGGATTTCAAAAGCGAGTGTCCTGAACACATATAACAACAGTTGGTTGCCAACAGCAATTTTCAAAAAAAAAAAAAAAAAAAAAAACATGCGCGCGCTCTTGCGGATTCTTGGGAAATCCATACGTGTTTCGACATAGCCACTCATGTCTGCCAAGCGGGCTTCTCGCGCGCGCATGTCCAAATCCTTCGAACGCCGTTGCGCGCTTGCTGATGCAAGAATCCTCTGCAAACAACTGGACGAAGCGCACGCGCGCGCGTGGTCGCGCGCACATGCCGACATCTTGCAACAAATCTTGGGCTCGTAAGGATGTCAACATTGAGTGCCCCGGCACGTATAAGATTACACTGTATCGCAGCAGAAGTTTTTCAATACAAAGAGCGCGCACCCTTGCGGCGCCTTAAGAAAATCACAGGGTTTTCCATAGCTTCATCCAGTTCGGCAAAATTGGCCCTTCGCGCCGCAGACCGAAATCATTCGACCGCCCGTGCGCGGGTGCTGGGGGGGGGCATGTTCTGCGCCAAATAAGACCAGGCGGGCCGCTCGCGCACGTCGGCCAGCGCGGCCGCAAGGGTGCACCAGCCAACGCCAGGCACTCATCGCCATCGCCGTCGCACGGGCTCTGCCAGCCAAGCTGCGGGCGAGTGGGTGGGATGATTGCGCGGGCAATGGAGTTGACAACTCATTGCAAACACTGGCGACTTGCACCACATCGGTTGCCAAAGTTTTGGTTGCACCACATATCGCACTGCGAACAACAATTAACTGCACAACATTGAGTGCACAGGACAGGTTACCCCACATATATTTCCCAACATAGGTTGGACAACTCATAGTGGAACACCTAGAGTGCACCACAGATGTTGCACAACAGAGATTGCGGCAGACAGCCTGCACCGCATAGCTTGCTCGTGATAGATTGCATAGTGAGAAATGCACAACGTAGAATGCGCACCATAGATTGCACAGCATACGCTGCACCACATAGATTGCACCCCCCCCCAGGATGCCGCACATAGGTTGCACAACACAGATTGCACACTATAGACTGCACCACAAATACTGCTCTACATAGATTCTCCTTTCTAAAAAGAGAATAGACTCTACCCCCCCCCCCCGGACTTAACGCTTCCCCCTGGAATAATATAACTTCATACATATATATATATATACACACACATATATATTCTGCACACTCGTCCATCCTACATATGAAATCATACCATCCCAGGCAGGCCGGTTTCCCCCCCCTAACATACTATGCGGTGACATTTGCTGTTCTAACATTAACACTTGTTCACGAATCCCTTGCAAAAAAATGGGACGAAGTGCACACGCGCGCGTCGTCGCGCGCGCATGCCGAAATCCTTCAAAAACTTTCGGTGCCGGAAGGATTTCGCAATCGAGTTTCCAAAAAAACATACAAAAACACATGGTTTCGCAACACTGATTTGCTAAAAAAACTTCAGCGCGAGCTCTTGCGAAATCTGAAGAAAACCATATGTTTTTCAAACTTTTCACAAAATGCTACCAAGCGGGCGTCGCGCGCGCGCATATCGAAATCTGTCGAACGCCCTTGCGACGCGCGCGTTGTCGCGCGCGCACGCCGAATCTTTCAAAAAACCTACAAAAATCCAAGGTTTCGCAACACGGATTTTCAACAAAAGCGTGCGCGCGCGCTCTTGCGTCGTCGTCGTCGTCCTCCCTCTTCCCTCGTCGTCGTCGTCGTCGTCGTCGCCGTCGTCGTCTTCTGTCTTTCCTCGTCGTCGTCGTCGTCGTAATCTTGGCGTCGTCGTCGCTTCCGTCGTCGTTGTCGCCGTGGTCGTCTTTCCTCCCTCGTCGTCTTCGTCGGCGTTTCGTCGTTGTCCCTCCTATTTCGTCGCCGTCGTCGTCGTCGTCGTCGTCTTCACTCCTCCCTCGTTGTTATCCTCCTCCCTCGTCGTCGTCGTCGTCCGTCGTCGGCGTCTTCGTCGTCGTCCCTCCTATTTCGTCGCCGTCGTCGTCGTCGTCTTCGTCGTCGTTGTCGTCGTCTTCGTCTTCCCTCCTCCCTCGTCGTTGTCGTCATCGGCGTCGCCGTCCTTCCTCCTTCTTCGTCGTTCGCGTCGTCGCCGTCTTCCCTCACCCATCGTCGTTGTCGTCGTTGTCGCCGTCGTCGTCCTCCCTCCTCCCTCGTCGTCGTCTTCGTTGGCGACGTCGTCGTCGTCTTCGTCGTCGTCGTCGGCGTCGTCGTCTTCGTCGACGTCGACGTTGGCGGTGTCGTCGTAGTCGGTGTCGGCGGCGCCGTCGTCGTCGTTGTCGCTGTCGTCGTCGGCGTCGGTGTCGTGGCCAAGTGCCATGTGGTACCTACCGTCACGGTCTTGTCTTAAGAAGTCTTGCGACCAAGTTGCGGGTGGGTGGTGGGATGTTTGCGCGAGCAGTGGAGGTGGTCAGGCGCGGTGCCAGGTAGTCAATTGCACAACGTAGATTGCACCACGTATATTCTCCTTTTAAAACTAACAAATCTACCACTCTGCCCCCCCCCGGGGGTCAAAACCCCCCGGGAACCGATGTAAAGCAAATCGGATTCTGACCCAATGCCTATCCTACCTGTGAGTTCATACTATCCCAGCCAAACCGGTATCGGTTCCCCCCGCCATCTTCTGCGAAAGAACTATGCGCGCACACTCGTTTATCAAAAATCATAAGTTGTCAAGAACCCCTTGCAAAAAATAGCACGAAGTACACACGCGCGCGTCGTCGCGCGCGCATGCCGAAATCCTTCAAAAACTTTCGGTGTCGGAAAGGTTTCAAAATCGAGATTCCAATCAAAACACAGAAAAACACAGGGTTTCGCAACGCTGAGCTTCTAAAAAAGCCTACGCGCGTTTTTGCGAAATCTTAAGAAAGCCATTGGACTTTAAAGATTTTCAACAACAACAGAACAAAACAACAAAAACAACACTACCAAACGGGCTTCGCGCCCGCGCATGTCGAAATCTGTCAAACGCCCTTGCGCGCGTGCCGTCGCGAGAATCGTCTGCAAAAAACAAGACGAAGTGCACACGCGCGCGTCGTCGCGCGCGCATGCCGAAATCCGTCAAAAACCCTCCGTTTCGGAAGGATGTCAAAATCGAGTGTCCAAAAAACATACAACAACACAGGGTCTCGCAACACGGAGTTCCAACAAAAGCGTGCGCGCGCGCCCTTGCGTCGTCGTTGTCGTCGCCGTCCTCCCTCCTCCCTCGTCGTCGGCGTCGTCGTCACCGTCGTCGTCCTCTGTCGATCGTCGTCGTCGTCGTCGTCGTCTTGGTGTCGTCGTCGTGTCCGTCGTCGTTGTCGCCGTGGTCGTCCTTCCTCCCTCGTCGTCTTCGTCGGCGTTTCGTCGTTGTCCCTCCTATTTCGTCGCCGTCGTCGTCGTCGTCGTCTTCCCTCTTCCCTCGTCGTTGTCGTCGTAGGGCGTCGCCGTCCTCCCTCCGTCTTCGTATTTCGCGGCATCGACATCCTCCCTCCTCCCTCGTCATTGTCGACGTTGTCGCCGTCGTCGGCGTCCCTCCTCCCTCGTCGACGTCGTCGTCTCCGTTGGCGACGTCGTCGTCGTCGTCGTCGTCGTCGTCGTCGGCGGCATCGTCGTCGTCGGCGTCGTCGTCGTCGGCGGCGTTGTCATCGTCATCGTCGTCGTCGGCGGCGTCGGCGTCTTCGTCGTCGTCGTCGGTGTCGTCGTCGTCGTTGTCGTCGTCGTCGAAGTCGTTGGGGACGTCGTCGGTGTCGTCGTAGTCGTTGTCGGCGGCGTCGTCGTCGTCGTTCTCGCTGTCGTCGTCGGCGTCGGTGTCGTTGCCAAGTGCCATGTGGCACCCACCGTCATAGTCTTAAGAGGTCTTGCGACCAAGTTGCGGGTGGGAGGGTGGGATGTTTGCACGCGCAGTGGAAAGGACAGCATCAAGTTGAGCAAGTGATTGATTGCACCACCTAGGCTGTTCCACATAGATTGCGCAACGTGAGTTGCACCACATACGGTGCACAACATAGATTGAACCACATAGGCCTCATAGGTTGTACGGCATGGGTGTTCCACATCGGCTGCACAACTTCTACGGCTAGAACCATGCTGTTGGGGGTCCACGCTGGCTAACATATACATACAAATGAGTCGCTTATGCCCCCATCCAACGATGTAGCCCAGAAAACGCATATGTATTGTTTACACGTTCGGAGGCGGCTCCTGTTCAAAACGGTGGGGGTCGCTTGGGACTTCGTAGAAGGTCCGACCAGCATTGCGACAGCGAGCAACAGCTACACGGGTGGAGGGAGGCTCCTGCTTAGAACTCAGATATCGCTGGAGTCGTCCTTGAAGCTTAGACTACGGCCGACCCACATGCCTTATAGCTAGAAAGAATAGGCGCTGTTCGCCCAAATGAGAGGCTCTTGCCTGAACGAGAGGCCCAGTCGGCGTTCGTCTTTCAAAGGGGCGTTGCCCAAAATGAGATGAAACCCCTGCGGCGATTTGCAACGAGGAGACTTGGGACGGGAAGTTGCTTTGCAGCAGCGTTGATGCAGAGGGGGTATGCTTTGGCCCTCCTCCTCTTCCTCTTGAGAGTCCTCCTCTTCTTCTTCCTCCTCCTTATGTTCCTCCTCCTTGCCCCTTCTCTGCATCACTATCCCAGCCTCCTCATCCTCCTCTTCGTTCACCTCCTCCGGTCTCCTGGTCACCCTAAATTGCTCAACCTCCGCATCAGCATCAGCAACATCATCACCATAGCCTGGCCATAGTCATCATCGTCCTCATCATCGTCGTAATCACCACCAGCATCACCATCACCAGCGCCATACTTAAAATCACCAGCATCATTATTCTCAGCATCACCAGCATCACCGCCAGCATCATCAGCATCAGCAGCATCATCCTCATCCTCATGCTTATCCTCATCATCATCAGCATCGTCAACACCACCAACGCCATCAACAACAACATTCACTTTAAGACTGAGCGCTCCTATCTGCCCGCGTGACATCCAACATGCAGATCCGTAGGTCACAATCCCTGGATACCCGCCCTCTTCGTCTTTGATCTAACCCCCCCTTGGGGGTACATCTTCCTTACCTGCCACGTGTAGTCGGCGCAGCCCCCACAACAGGGAAAGGAGGGAGAAGGGGAGAGGGACCGGGGGAAGGGAGAAGGACAGGGGCACCAGGAAGATTCGCCGGAGGGGGTCAGGAGCAAGAAGACAAGCGGCAGAACCAGACGGTCGGGTCGGGCGGGCGGACCCCGAGCGGGCCCAGACGGCCGGGTCGAGCGGGCGGGTCGTCAGTCCTGCATGAATCGCGAGGAAGTCTCGAGCGATAGCGCGAATCCCAAATGAATCGTTAGGAAGTCCAAAGCGAGAGCGTGATTGCGTGATTTTTGAGTGGTCAGGGCGAGGCGTCTCAATAAATTGAAAAAAGTCCCGCGCGAGAGCGCGATTCCTGGATAAAGTCTCAGGCGGTCCCGCGCGAGACCGCGACCTTGAATATATTGTGAGGAAGCATCAAGCTGGAGCCATTGTTGTTGCAGTTCGGCGGACTGCAACCCAATCTGAGGCCCAAGATTTTCCTTTGCACCTAACATTTGCGAGCCCCAGGAGGGGCACTTGAATTGAAAAAGAAGGTGCACCAGAAGGAGAAATGAAAACTCAGCCTTGTCGTCATGAGATCCAGGCGGGAGGCACCAATGCTCAGAAGGATGGGCTATCAGGAATCGCACCGTGCTGGGATCACTCATTTTCTGGTGCCGCGCCCGCAGAGTTTGTTCCCAAGTCTTGTCGGCAAAACGTCAAGGGACTGACCTTCATACTCAGTGCGATGCTGGGGTTGGAATTCCGTCACCGATCCCTCTGCCGTCGAAGTTACTCGTCCTGTAAACGAATAGCGGTGAGGGCCACGGCCCTCGTACTCCTCCTGCTCCACCTCCACGTCCTCCTTCGAAATCCGTTCTCGGGCCTGTCCTGGGTCGTCTCCGACCAGGCTTTCGGGGCGGATCCAGCAGCGGCGACGAGGGCCGCCCAGGAGGCAAGAAACGAGACATTCATGTGTTACCTTGACGTTTACAAGCAATCCCATCGGCGGTGGACAAACCTCACTTTAGTAAACCTCCCTTTAGGGAAAACAACCTGGGGCCGAAACCGACGGACCTAGACCCGCAAAAATAACGGCCGCGACGCCCTCTCGCGAACCGAAAACGGCCAACTCACGAATCGACGCGTCAGGGTAGGAGGTCTATCCACATCCGATCGACGCTTACAAGCGCTGCTCCATTTCTCTCCTCCCCTCCTCTCTCTCCTCCTGCCTGCTTCCCGGGCATAAGTCGAGCCCCTTATGCGGCCCTTCGGGCTGGCCCCGTGCTCCCGGGAGGCCTCGCTCGCCCAGGGCGGCTCAATAGAAAACACCCTGGAGGGCAGGAGCACTCCGAAAAAATACTGCAAAAAACTGCTCCGTCGCCTTCAGCATACTGGATGAATGGGGACGACGACGACGACGACGACGACGACGACGACGACGACGACGACGACGACGACGATGACTACGGCGGCGGCGGCGGCGGACGCGACGACGACGACGACGACAACGCCGACGACGCCGACGTCGGCGGTGGACGCAGCGGCGGCGGCGACGACGCCGACGGCGACAACGACAACGACGGCAACGAAGGGCCTCCCTCCAGAGTCGACCCCCAGGGCTGTCCAGAAGTCCACTGGAAACAGTTTTTCGAAGCGGATCCAGCTATCACCACGAGGAGGCTCCTGGAGGCCCGAAAACCATCCCCGAACGCCCGAAACCTCGACCCTCGAGCTTGGATCATCGACCGACGACGGCAAGGACAGCAGGCGTCCTCGCGGCAAGAGACGCAGAGCCGCTTCAGCCTCGCCTGCGCGCAGCCGGCGCCGCCGCCGAGTCGTCGTCTTCACGGCCGTCTCCGCCGCAGTCGTCCTGAGACCTCCGACGTCTTGAAACACCAAGGCGGAGGATGTTCGAACAAGTTCGGTACGGCAGGTTCGTGTCGTGCCGACCCCAGCGTTGGTTTCTGACACCGCAGGGATCGTTCAACCTTGAACGATCGGCCGCTGCCGCAACGTCCGATCGTTCAACATCGATCGATTCTGGGTCGCCGGCGGCGTTCAACCTTGAACGCCCGCGCTGGGGTCGCCGCTGGTCGACACGACGCGAACCTACCGTATCCGGGGGCGACGTTCGGGGCCAGGGGCCCGAAAGAGCAACAAAGTCGTGGACGGCCTCCTTCACGCCGGCTCCCTTCTCCTCCGACACCCCGCCACCTCACCCCCACCTCCTTCTCCTCCTCCTCCTCCTCCTCCTCCTCCTCTTCCTCCTCCTCCTCCTCCTCCTCCTCCTCCTCCTCCTCCACCTCCTCCTCCTCCTCCTACTCCTCATCCTCATCCTCATCCTTATCCTCGTCCTCCGCCTCCGCCTCCTCCGTTTCCGCCCGCCTCCTCCACCCCAATATTCTGCTCCTGCTGATCCTGCTGTTGTTAGTCCTTCTTCCCGTCCAAAGACATGATGCCCCTCTGTAAGCCTCTGGGGCTGCCCAAACAAAACTCCGTAACCTTGTCCTCGTCCTGCTCGAACGCCCCATGTCACCCCAGATCTCCTCGTAGTCCCGTTCGATCTGTTGAGACCCACTGAACCCTTCCTCCTCCTCTTCCTCCTGTTCCTCTTCCACCTCCTCTTCTTCCGTTGTTGTCCGCCTCCTCCTCTTCCTCCACCTCCTCGTCCTCTTCCGCCTCCTCTTCCTCCTCCTCCCCCCTTCTTTTTTCTCCTCCTCCTAATCCTCTTCTCTTGTCTTGCTCGGCCACACCAGCTCGAGTCAGTCCTCCTCGGAACAATAGAACACAGCGCGCACAAGCCGGACAAGAGGAAAGAACAGCGAGGCCGAACGGGCAGCACAGCACTGGCCAGAAAGCACGAAAGCACGACCGACAGTCCTCGCGCCACACCAGAAAGAGCGCCGAAGAAGGACCGATGGTTCTTCTCTGGCCACGGAAGGCCTCGGCCACGACGAGGCCCCACGACCTGAATCGGAGCAGCGGCCCGAAAACCCGAGCCCCTCATGAGCCCAAAGCGGCCCTTCTTCCAGCGTCTCGGCTGTGAGGGGGGAGGGAGGGAGGGAGGCAGGCAGGGAGGGAGGGAGGGAGGGACGGAGGGACGGAGGGAGGGAGGGAGGGAAGTGGAGCGACGGCGGTTGCGGACAGGAGGAGAAGCTGGAGCGGGAGGGCGGGCGCGGGGCGCCGGGGGGCGCGCGCCGGCGCGCGAGGGCGCGCCCCCTCCTCAGATGGGGTCGGAGCGGACGGGGTCGGAGGATCGCGCCGCATCGCCGGTACATCCGCGATGCACCGGCGATGCATCGTCGACACGGGCGATGCCTCGGCAGCATCGGCGTGGGGCAGATCGGGCTCCACATCGGGCCGCATCGGCAATGCATGGGCGATGCATCGGCGATCCTCCGACCCCATCCACTCCGACCCCAGCCAGGATGGCCCAGAAGGACACCGACGCGGCGCACACCGAGGCCGCGCCAGCGAAGCGCGCCGCGCGAACGCCGCCGAAGGATCGGCGAGCAGCGGCCAGCGGGCGCAGGCCTCCCTCGCCGTGGGAACCCCTGATGGGTCAGCTTTCCACCACCACTGCCACAGGTAGGGCGGGGGGGGGAGGGAGGACGGGGAGGTCCTCCTCCTCCTCCTCCTCCTCCTCCTCCTCCTCCTCCTCCTCCTCTCTCCTCCTCCTCCTCCTCCTCTCTTCCTCCTCCTCCTCCTCCTCCCTTCTCCTCCTCCTCCTCCTCCTCCTCCTCCTCCTCCTCCTCCTCCTCCTCCTCCTCCTCCTCCCCTCCTCCTCCTCCCTCCTCCTCCTCTCCTCCTCCTCCTCCTCCTCCTCCTCCTCCTCCTCCTCCTCCTCCTCCTCCTCCTCCTCCTCCTCCTCCTCCTCCTCCTCCCCCCCCTCCTCCTCCTCCTCCTCCTTCCCCTCCTCCTCCTCCTCCTCCTCCTCCTCCTCCCCTCCTCCTCCTCCTCCTCCTCCTCCTCCTCCTCCTCCTGGTCTTCCTCCTCCTCCTCCAGCGGGCACGGGCCTCTCTCGCTGCGGGCACCCCTCGGCCCAGAAGCTCGGCCCGGCGGGGTGTACGGCCAGGAGTGCTTGCTCAGCTCGGCGCGGTGGCGGGCGCCCTGCTGCGCGCTGTGCCCCTCGAGCGGATGGCGCGTCGCTCCGCTCAGGCAGAAGACTGGGAAGAGCGCGGGGCGCTGAGGCCCAGGAGCTGGGACGTGGTCGGCGTATCGCGCCGAAGCGCGGCGGGCCAGGACGGGCGGCGCGACACGCAAACCACGAAGCCTCGACCACAGCACAGCAGCAGCCCGTCGAGGAACGGCCAGGCGTTCGGGCCTTCGGGCGTGCCGACGCCGGGGCGCTCGCAAAGCCGCCTGCGTAGAGGCTGCGGGCATGCCTCCGTGGCAGGCGCCGCGGGTTCCTCCGGGCCCCTTGTGGCGAGTTCCGCTTCGGTCACGAGCACGAGCACGAGCTTGTGCTGCTGCGTCGCTCGTGGCAGAGTGAGAGCGAACCACGACTGCCCTTCAGCGAATCGGCGCGCCTGTGTGTTCACGGCCAGCCGCTGGACAAGGACTGATGGGGCACGTGCTCGCCGCGGGCCTGGCGCTCGCGCAGGTCGGTCCTGTAGGCACAGGGCTACGGTGCAGCAAGTTGCTGAACTTCACGAGAAGGAAGAGGCAGCAAGGGGGGGCGGCCACGGAGGGAGGGCGGGAGGCAGGCGGCCCCTCGCAGACCATGCAGGACTTGAGGCGGCGTGCAGCGGCCCAGGCCCGGGCGGAGGGGTGCAAGAAGGGCGCGCCCAGGCGTGCCCGGAGAGGTGCTCGGCAGGGGCGCGAGCTGGGTGGCAATCCGACCAAGCTCGGTCAGCGCCATGTGCAACGCCAGGTGGCGGAATGGAGGTCACCATGCCCAGACTTGCGCAACCACAGCGGCACGGGGAACGGCTCACGCTCGTGTGAGAGCCTCTCCCGTGCCAACATCTCACCCGACGCATCGGCCTTCGGCTCGTGGCCCTCCGTGCCCGGTCGTCCTTCGTCTCCTCCGCTGCCTCGTCGTCCTGGGAGGGCCCAGAATCGCTCATGACAGAAAGCCTGGTAAGTCCGCATGGCTTTGGAGGTCTGGGGGAATCTGCTGGAGGCCCCCAGAAGGGAGGCGGGTCAAGGGAGGCATGAGGGAGGGAGGGAGGGAGGAAAGGAGGAGAGGAGAGGAGAGCGGAGAGGAGGGAGGGAGACGCAAGGAGGGAGGGAGGGAGGGAGGGAGGGAGGGAGGGAGCAAGAAGGGAGGAGGAGGAGGAGGAGGAGGAGGAGGAAAGGAGGGCAGGGGAAAGATGGGAGGGGAGACAAGCTAGACGCGCAAGCGTCATAGTTGACGTCCTATCCCTCCCTCCCATCCGCTACCGTTGCGTAGATCTCCTCTCGTTTCGCACAGTCAGATGTCGAACACGACATTGATCCCGAGAGAGTACGTGATGTATCGTATGGCACGGCATAGAATGGCATCGTCGAGAACGCGACTCAGATCGACAACAAGGTCGGAAAGAAAGCAGACATGATACAGGACGGGAAATGCAAATAGACGGTTTGGAAAGCGCGAACCGCAAAATGAGATCAGCGCTGCAGCGGGAGCACGAGTTCGAAGGACCCAAAACGCGGAAGTGAGACCAGCGCTGCAGTGGGAGCACGATTTGGAAGGACTGGAAGCGCAGAACCGAAGCCAACGTTGCAGCAGGAGCACGATTTGAAGAGCCGAAACAATGAAATGAGGTCAGCACTACAGCGGGAACATGATTCGGAAGGACTAGGAACAGGAAAATGGAGCCAACGGTGTAGCGGGAGCGCCAGTCTGAAAGAACTGAAACGTTCGGATTGGAAAAGCACATAGTGATTATCAACTCGGCGGCATCCTGCGTGTAAAAAAAACACTACATGGAGGAGGCCGGGACACCTCACCGCCGCCGCCTGCGGGCAAGGGAGGTAGAGTAGTATCCATGTTGTGTTGTTGTAAAGAGAGGGAGAGAGGAGGGGAGAGGAGAGGAGGGAGAAGGAGGGAGAAGCAGGGACTCCGACCCCACGACTTTGCTCGTGAAGCGGGGCCCAGAGCATGGAGCCCTCGAATCAATTCCTGGGGCCAGCTCCTCGATCCCAGAGGCCCGGTCCCACATGCCCAAACAGGCCCACCCAGTTACAGCAGCGAGCACGACTGCTCACAGACGCACGGCAACTGTGTGTGTGCACACAGATGCCTACCTTTGATCCCCAGACAGCGTCTGTACTGAAGAACTCCTACTTCTGTTGGTGAACCGTTGGATAGGTCCGCCAGTGTTCCGCCCGGCGGGTGCCTCGTGGGCGCCTCGTGGGCGCCCGATGCGCGGACGGGGTCCGCCGAGGTTCCGCCCGGTGGGCGCCTCGTGGGCGTCCTCGTGAGGGCCCGCTGCAGGTTGCACAACCTGGCCTGCACCACACAGGCTGCATCACACGTAAGTTCAGCTAAGTTAGGCTAAGTCGATATAAGTTAAGTTGAGCTTAATCCAGTTAAGGTAAGACAAGCTATAAAAGTTAAGTTCAAGTAAGTCGAATCCTCTTTTGAAAACAAGACTAGACTCTACCACCCCCTCCCCCCCGGACTTAGTAGTACCCCCTGGGGCACTGCAGATTACAGATAGGACCGCCCTGCAGGTGATCAAGGAGGTTGGCGGGTGGGGGGAGGGAACAGACTGACGACAACTGCGACGGCTGTGACGATGACAATGCTGGTGATGCGCCCTCGAGTTGGCGACGACGCGTGGTGACCATGCTGCGCCGTAGTGGCATCCCACTGTCGATCTCGCCGCAGGACACCGACGGGACACCGGACACCACGACGGGACACCACGGCGGGACAGCGTGGCCGCCGCCCGCCCACCTCGGGGGAGAGACGGACGGAGACGGGGCACCACGGCGCGACAGCCCGGCCACCGCCCGCCCACCCGGGGAGGAGCAGGGGCGGTCAACGGCTCTTGACCCGCCCTCGCCACGGCGGAACCAGTCCTCTCGCCAGCCCACGCAGCTTCGCATCGCCCGCACGCACGACACGAAGACGAACACGAGACCGAAACTGCCTTTCCGGTGTGGGGCTCTCCATCCCACTTCGATCTCACCCCCGAACCTCCGACATCTGATCCTGCCTCGTCGTTCCTGTTCCATATGAACTCAGATCATCCCAACCCAACCGGTCTCGACCCCCGTCATCCCTGTCAGATAATGATATGCCCACGCACCCGTCGATCGCCAAACATATGATTTCAATACTTCCTTGCACGAGAAATCCTGCCAAACGTTGCCAACATGTCAATGGAAAGCACCAAAGCCCCTCAGGTTGCCCATCACAAACCTTGCGGATGTTCTGACCCGCCGCACTCGCTGAAATCATCGGAAAACCATGTGTGTTTAGCAATATCGTCCGATACAGCATGCTGATCTCACCACGCGGCGCACCCGCGTTGATCCCGCAGGCGCCCAATGCACAAATCCGTGTCAAACGATGCGGGCAACAGGTTTGCGCCGCCACGCACGCGTCAAAATCCGTCCCAAACCGTGGGCTTGCTAAACACTCCAAAATAAACGATTAAACACGATGAACCCACACGGCTTTCAACAAAAAAATTGCCAGGTGTCTTGCATATCCGCGCGCGCATTTCCTCACTATCACCCTCATCAGCGCGGCCGCATCACGCCATCGTCATCGACACTTACCGCCATCACCGCCGTCTTCATTCAAACACCTTCATCACCGACACATGGATATCATCATTCGTCATCGCTGTCACCAACATCGACACCGTCATTGGCCAGGCCGTCGTCATCGTCATCATCGCCACCACCTTCGCTGCTATCATAATCATTGCCGTCGATGTCGACGTCATCATGATGCCGCGCCCGCCCGAACCACCGATCCGCATTAAAGTACCCGCGCTCCGGCGCGGCCTCTGAGACGCGGTGGGAAGTGGCCATCGGTAAGCGCCATTGCGGCCGCATCGGTTGTGTCAAGCCCGATAGTCGCTCTGCGCGCGAGCTTTTGCGCGCTAGCGCAGCCGCCGGCGCCAGCCAGTGCCGCAGAGTCGCCGCAATCGCGGCCGCATTGGTTGCGCAAAACCATTTGCGGGTAGGGGATGGGATGATTGCGCGAGAATTGGGGTTGGCAACCCTTTAGTGAACATTAGTCACTTGCACCTCATAGGGTGCACCACAGATTCACCACATGGGCTGCACCGCATAGATTGCACTACATAGCTTGCACCACACAAATTGAAATTCATAGCTTGCAGCACATAGCCAGCACCACGAAGGTTGCACAACACAGATTTCACCACTGCTATTACGCATCCAAAGTGCGATAACTCACTGCTTTTTGGGGCCCAAGCAGGCAAACATGTACGTATGAATGTATGGATGTACATACACAGACACACAACTTACAATACACACAACAACACAAAAACAAAAAGCGACGGCGACGGCAGAGGCAGCGGAGTTGACGACGACCTCCGGAGGCCTCTGGAAACCCCTGGGAGTCCCAAAGCCCCGGGGCCCCTGGAGTCTCCCGAAGCGGCGGACACGACGACGACGCAGCATCCAGGCGCCCGACCTGGCCTGGTCGCTCTCGAGCTTCGGCACGCGGACGCGCCCCGACACCCTGGCGCGCTGCCACTCGCCCACCTCGCAGGCCGCCGTCGTCGTCACCGTCGTCGCGATCGTCGTCGTCGCGATCGTCGTCGTCGCTCCTGCCGCCGCCATCGTCCGCCTCGTGTGTGTGCCCTCGTTTGTCGGCGTCGGCGTCGTCGTCGTCGGCGGCGGCGGCGGCGCCGTCCTCCCCTTCGCGGGCGAGAGGAAGCTCGAACATCGAGGATCCAGGATCGAGGGTCGAGCTGTGTGAAGTCTCCGAAACATCCATCCTGGCCGCCAGAGGACACCCTCGTAGCCACGGCCCGAATCATCATCAGGCCAGCCTCTCGGACAACCTCGTCTAATACAGCCTGCCAATGCGTGTCTGTCTGCGGTTTGTAGCACGCTTCTTGGTTCTGTGCTTACGGCCCCGAAGGGGGGAGGGGCACTGCTGGCCCCCAGGGGCCCACTGACAAGCCCCCAGGGGGACCCACTGACAGTCCCACTTACGGTCCACCGGCGGTCCACTGACAGCCCCACTGACGGTCCCACTGACGGTCCCACTGGCCTTTTCACTGACGGTCCCACTGACGGTCCCGCTGACGGTCCACTGACGGCCCCCTGACGGTCCCACTGATAGTCCCCAGGGCGGCCCTTACGAGGCAGGGTGTGGGCGACTTGGGAAGAGGCCCCTTTACGTAGACAAGCGCAACCCCTGCAGCAGATAGGGGGGCGTGGCTTCATCGGAGGGGGGGGGCGAACCGTTGATCCGGCGCCCGCCGAACCCCCCCACGTCCAACCAGCCCTGCGGGGCCTCGTCGGGAGCATGTGCCGAGGCGGCCGCATACGGCATTCACACAGAAACGCCCGGAGCTCCGCGCGGGTGCTGCGCGAGACACACTCCGCTGGCGGAGCTGCCGCCACTCGACTGACTGCACGCACGCGTACAGTCGAAAACCCTCGTAAGTAGTACGCGCGGCAAGGACGCAAGACCCTTGGAAGCCCAAGTTGGGATCTCTGGGGCGGCGGACGACAAAAACTCCAAAGACGCAAGAGCAAGGAAGAGCAGGGACGCAAGGGCACCCTGAGCAAAGTCGCGCGTCCTTGTTAGGGCGTTTGGCTGTATAGCCCCAGTCAAGAGTGACCTCTGGTGCGCGGCATCAGGTGGGCCGCGGGGGGCGGGAGGGCGCGTGGGCGCGCGAGCCGCTGCCATCGCGCGGCGCTCGGCGCTCGCGGCACACCAGAGGGCCCGCACCAGAGACCGCTCCGTGATGCTGTCACAGCGTGGCCTCCTCCTCCTCCTCCTCCTCCTCCTCCTCCTCCTCCTCCTCCTCCTCCTCCTCCTCCCTACCAAAAGAGGTCTGGACCCCTTCCTCGGGGGGCCGGCTCTCCATCGCGGGCCGCTTCCCGACGGTCCCAGGGGCCAGGTGAGGGCCCCCCCCCCTGGAGGGCGAACACTTCGAAAACCCTCTCGCCGTGACCTTCTTACGACGTGAGGCGGCCACGCTTCAGCAGAGGTTGGCGGCGAGCCTGGGGGGAAGAGAGAATGGGCGGGCCTTCTCAGAAGGCTCGGAAGTCCCCCAGCCTTCTGAGAAGTGTTCTAAGCCTCCCACGAAGGCACAGAAGACCTCCCACAAGGCGCGAGGGGCTTCTGAGAAGTCCCGCCGCCTTCTGAGAGGACCTTCTCCTCCTCACTTCCCCCCCTCGCTCGCCGCCGAGAAGGGCCACTCCTGCGTCGCGCAGCCAGGCTCTGCGTCCGCCAGACTCCCCGCCAAGCCCTCCACACTGGCCACCCCCGCCCAGGCAGCGAGGCGCGACGCCCCGGGGGGGCCCGACCTGCGCCCCAAGACGGCAGAGCGACGCATGCGGGACACGCATCACGCGACTACATCGACGTCAGCATCATCATCATCATCATCATCATCATCATCATCATCATCATCATCATCATCATCATCATCAGCATCATCATCATCATCATCATCATCATCAGCAGCAGCAGCATCATCAGCATCAGCATCAGCATCAGCATCAGCATCAGCATCAGCATCAGCATCAGCATCAGCATCAACATGATCATCATCATCATCATCATCATCATCATCATCATCATCATCATCATCCTCATCATCCTCATCCTCATCATCATCATCGTCATCGTCATCATCATCATCGTTACCATCAGCCCATATTCCCATAATCATCATCATCATCATCATCATCAGCAGCATCATCATCATCATCAGCATCAGCATCAGCATCAGCATCAGCATCAGCATCAACATCATCATCATCATCATCATCAGCATCATCCTCATCATCATCATCCTCATCATCATCGTCATCGTCATCGTCATCATCATCATCATCGTTACCATCAGCCCATATTCCCATAATCATCATCATCATCATCAGCAGCAGCAGCATCATCATCATCAGCATCAGCATCAGCATCAGCATCAGCATCAACAACATCATCATCATCATCATCCTCATCATCATCATCATCCTCATCATCATCATCATCGTCATCGTCATCATCATCATCGTTACCATCAGCCCATATTCCCATAATCATCATCATCATCATCATCATCATCATCATCATCATCATCATCATCATCATCATCATCATCTGCAGCATCATCATCATCATCATCATCGTTGGCATCGCCATCGGCAATAGCAACAGCATCATCATCGTCATCGTCGTTATCATCAACATCACCACCACCACCCTCACCATCATCATCGTTATCATCATCATCATCATCATCATCATCATCATCATCATCATCATCATCAGCATCGTCATCATCGTCGCCGTCATCATCAGCATCAGCGTAATCAGAATCAGCATCAGCAGTATCATCACCGTCGTCATTATAACCATTATCAACCCCGTCGTCGTCGTCATTTCCAGCGTCATCATCTTTACTAAAATCATCAGCTACAGCATCATTACTACCACCATCATGGTCATGAGCATGATCACTATCATCCTCATCGTCATCAGCAACATCAGCATCATCACCATCCTTATCATCATCGTTATCGTACTCATCATCGCCAGCATCAGCATCATCATCACCATCATCATCAGCGGCATCATCGTCCTCGTCATCATCATCATCATCAGCATCATCAGCATCATCATAATCATTACCATCATCATCCTAATCATCCGCAGCAGCAGCATCATCATCGTCGTTATCAGCATCAGCATCTGCATCATCAGTGTCGTCATCAGCATAACCATTATCATCACCATCATCATTATCATCGTCAGAATCAGCAGCAGCATCAGAATCATTATCATGATCACGATCATCATCATCATCAGCAGCAGCAGCACCATCAATAACATCATCATCACCACCACCACCATCATCATCATCCTCTTGATCCGCATCGTCAGCATCATAATCAGAATCAGCATCATCCTCGTCATCATCGTCATCATAAGCAGCATCATCGTCGCTGTCGTCATCAGCATCAGCAGCACCAACATCATCATCATCATCATCATCATCATCATCATCATCATCATCATCATCATCGTCGCCATCATCATGACCATTACCATCACCGTCGTCGTCGTCATCATCATCGTCATCATCAGCATCCGTTGCAGCATCATCAGCAGCACCGTCATGATCATGATCATGATCATGTTCTTCATCATCATCGTCCTCATCATCATCAGCAGCAGCATCGTCATCATCTTCATTTGCATCGTCGTCGTCATTGGCAGTAGCAGCAGCAACAGCCCCATCATGGCCATAACTTTCATCATCACCACCACCACGATCACCACCAATCGCTACTTCCATCCATCAACGTCACCATCACCATCACCATCACAATCAACACCACCATCACCATCCTTGTCTTCAAAATCATCCTCCTGCTCCTCCTTATCATCATCAGCATCACCATCACCACCAGCATCACGGGCAGCAGCAGCGATCCCTGTCCCTTTCTCAGCACGCGTGCCAACCCCGAGATTCCACGGCGCAAAAACTTTGCAACAACAGATCGTGACACACAAAACCGAGGGTCCCATCCTCCTTGCGGCATTTTTCGGGCCAGATCCATCTGCGATAGCCTGCCGGAGCCCGAAACTGGGCGAATACGCCCGAAGCGAAAAACCTGCAACGCCCTGGCCTCAAGTTTTGAGGGGTCACAAATCGGCCTGGGCCCATCGTGAGCGTTTTCTTATTCGGCGTTTCGACATAGCGGGGGGGTCTGGCTCTGGACCCCTCCTCAGTGCCACTGCTTGCAGCAGTACGCCCTGTGGGGTAGACCCCACCTGCTCGAAACGGGTGCCCAAAAACAACCAAGATCTACTCCGGGGGGGAAGGGGGGAGGGGGGGTGCGAGGGTCCGCGCCGATCGGCAAAACAACGAATAAGAAAACGATCACATCGTAAAGCGTGTTCTGACCAGAATTTCGAGGCGGATCTTGCCGTAGCGACAAGGAGCCCCCCAGGGGCGCGAGGAGGGCGAAAAAACCGGAGGGTCGTCGATCCTCGAAGGGTCGTCGATCCTCCAGGGCCTCGAACCTCGAAGGCTCGCCGATCCTCCAGGGCCTCCGACCGGGCCGCCAGGAAGGGGCGGATCGCGGCCTCGCCGCAGATGGGGAACTCGGGCACCTGCTTGCTGGCCCTCGCCCTGGCGCCGCCAGCGCCGCCTTGCCCCAGGCGGGGATCGACGGGTCGGGGGTCGAGGCCCGACGCCCGGCGCCGACGGTCCGAGGATCGAGGGGGCCGAGGCCCGGGGGCGCCTCCAGCCGCTTCTGGGCCTCCTCGTCGCCGCGGCGGGGTCGGCCTCGAGATGCCGGCCGGGTCGCGCCCCCGTGCGGGGCGCGGGGGCCGAGCTCTGAGGCCCGCGCCCCGACCCCCCTCGCGTCGTGGCCGCGGGGCGTCGTGGCCCCAGTCACCGCTGGAGGCTCGTTGGCCACCCTCCGCCTCGGGGCAGAGGGCAGGAGATCCACCCCGACGATTTTGACAACCCCCCCCCAACACGCGAAGCCGTTCAGCACGCGCACCCACAGAAGGCAGCAAGCAGGGCAGGGCGGTGTAGTGAACGCCCAGGGCCGTTCATGAAGGGGCCCTGGGGCACACAAAGAAATACACGCAAATCACCGGATTCCCCGTACTTTCCAATACGGTCTGGGTTGTTGTCTTCCCCCCCGCTTCCCATATTTTCCCATCTGTTCTGCGAATCGAAGATTCATTGTGTCTGTGTGTGCTTTTTCCCCTCCTGAGCTCAGTGAACGCCAAATGTCGGGCCCGGGTGATTCTTCCTCCCTCGACTGGGGGGGCCCCGCACCCGATGATGACCACCCCGCTGAGAACCCCCCCCAGCACGCGAAGCCGTTCAGCACACGCACCCACAGAGGGAATCCAGCAGGGCAGGGCGGTTTAGTGAACGCCCAGGGCCGTTCAGAGTGAACGCCGCTTGTCGGGTCCGGGTGATTTGTCCTCCCTTGACCGCGACCACCCGCAACCCACCGGCCGCGACCCACCCCACGACTCACCCACGACACACCCGAGACCCACCTTGCGACACACCTGCGGCCCACCGGCGACCCACCCCGCGCCCGTATCGTTCTTATCCGCAGCTTCGGCGTGCTATACATTTAGTCGCCCCTGGCAATCATGAATTCGACACGCTGCTGGCCGAACTTTCGAGGCCGACTTTCGGGTCCGGGGGGGGCCCCGCGCCCCAGCACCGCTCCGCGGACGACTCGGCACGAGAGGCCGGGGCCCCCCGGGGGAGGCGTCGAGGCGTCGATGGGGCCCGCGCGGCGAAGAGAGCACACGACGCCAGGGGGGGTGGCCCTGGGAAGGCCGAGGGCCGAGGAGGTCAAGGAGGAGGAGGAGGAGGGGGAGGGGGAGGAGGAGGAGGAGGAGGAGGAGGAGGAGGACGAGGAAAGAGGAGGAGGAGGAGAGAGGAGGAGGAGGAGGAGGAGGAGGAGGAGGAGGAGGAGGAGGAGGAGGAGGAGGAGGAGGAGGAGGAGGAGGGAGGAGGAGGAGGGGGAGGGCGATGGCGGAGGCGGCGTCGAAGGCGACGGAGGGGGCGGAGGAGTGCGGATGTCTCGTTCCGGAAGCCCCGGATCCAGAAATTGGGCACCTCTTGGAGTGCCGATTCTTACTCCCGCCGGCTTCCGCCGGCGGAGGCGGCACTGTTTTACTCTCGCCGCCGTCCGCCGCCTTCCCCGCCGAGGAAGAGATGCCCAACTTCGCGAGCAGTCGAAGGCTAGGAAATTCTGGAAAGTCCTACGTACGTGGGGGAAGGGGGCTCGACAGCAGGCTCCTCCTTGGCCTGGCGGCGGAGGCCACCTCGGGCCACCCTGTCCTCCGCATGATGATGGCCACAGTCGCTGTCGTGGTCGTGGTCGTGGTGGTGTGGTCGTCGTCGTCGCCGTTGGGGACTGACGAAGCTGGAGGATGGTTCTCATTAAGATGTCTTGAATGCTTTGGGGGGGTCCTTTGGGGGGCCACTGGTGACCTCCCGAGGCCTCCAGGGGCCGCCGTGGGACCCCTGGGGATAGGAGCAAGAAGGCAGATCGCGTCGGGGATTCTTCATTGATTTAGGCTTCCAGGGGCCCGCTTCGGGCCCAGGGACTATCAGAATCGACCCGAGATGAAGAGCTGGCCAGGATGGACCGGTGAGGGGTCCAGGGGCCCGTTTTGAGCGGACTTTGGTGAGGACAGGTTTTGGACATACTCGGGCCGTCCTGGGCCTCCCTGACGATGCGCCTCCGGAGGTCCTTCCTCGGAAGGTCCGATGCCCCTGGGTAAGAGTGACCTTTGGTGCGCCGCTTTTAGGGCTCCGCGGGGTGACCAAACACTAGCGCGCAACACGCTACTACCGCATCGCGTTCGGCGATCGGGGGGCCCCAACGGGCCCGCACCAAAAATCACTCTGGCGAAGGGTCGCTCTTACGTGTAGTGGATTCTTAGAGGTCAGGCATCCAAGGTTCTCTGGAGGTCCAGAAAGGGCCCAACAAAAACCGAACCTCGGACGGGCGAGGCGACGACGACAACGTTGACGACGACTACGCCGATGCCGACGACGACGCAGACGACGTCGACGACGCCGACGACGACTTGGCGGTCGCTGGAGGCCACGAGAGGCCCTTGGACGCTCAAAGCGGGCCAAAAACCTCGATCCTGGATCCTCGATCGATGGTAGACTCAGGAGGTCTGGGGCGTCTCCAGAGGCCTCCGAGGGCCCCTGCATGTCCCAGGATGTCTGCGGAGGTCCCGCGAAGGCCCAAAACTCTCGATCGATCCTCGATCGATCCGTCGATCCTCGATCGATCGACCCGCAGCGGCGCGCCTCTGCTGGTCGAGCTGCGCGACGCGGGCCGCGAGGCCGCGGCCCGCGAGGCCGCAGCCGCCGCCGTGGCCTGGGCGGCCCGCGAGGCGGCCAGCGCGACGGCGTCCGCCGACGGCGGCCTGCGGCGCCCGGGCGCGCCGTGGCCGCCGCTGCCGCGGCAGCGGAGCGCGGCGCGGCGGCGCGGCGGCGCCGCCGCCGCGGTGGGCGCCGTCGACGTCACCGTCCCCGCGGTTGGCGGCGGCGCCGCCGCCGCCGCCGGCGCCGCCGGCGCCGCCGAGGGTCGAGGGTCGACGGCCTGCGAGGGGCCCGCGGGGGGCGAGGAGCGCCCAGAGATCTCCCGGGGGGGTCGGTGGTCGGAGCGTCTGGCGGCGCTCGGGGCTCCCTTTCTGGCAAGACCTCTGCGGACGAGGCTTCCACGCCCCGCGAACGACGACGACGACGACGACGACGACGACGACGACGACGACGACGACGGCGACGACGACGACGACGGCGACGGCGACGAACGACGAACGACGAACGACGAACGACGAACGACGAAGGACGACCATCGACCCTCAACGTCGCCTGAAGCGCGTTCTGTCAAGATTTTCAAGGCGGATCCAGCTGGCGACGGCAACGGCGACGGCGACGACGGCGACGGCGGCGGCGGCAGCGGCGCGGCGGCAGCGGCGCCGTCGGTGGCGGCGACGATGGCGATGGCGACGGTGACGACGGCCACAGCGGCGGCAGCGGCGACGGTGGCGGAGGCGGCAGCGGTTGCGGCGGCGGCGCGGGCGACAAGGAGGGCGGCGGCGGCGCCAAAGCCTCGCCGGGGCAGAGGCGGGGCGCGGGGGGGCGGCCAGGGGATGGAGCTGGGTGCCCAGCGACCTCGCCGGGGGGAGCGGTCAGGATCGATCAGTTCTCCTCCTCCTCCTCCTCCTCCGCCTCCTCCTCCTCCTCCTCCTCCTCATCCTTCTCCTCCTCCTCCTCCTCCTCCTCCTTCTCCTCCTCTCCTCCTCCTCCTCCTCCTCCTCCTCCTCCACCCTCCTCCTCCTCCTACCCTCCTCCTCTCCTCCTCCTCCTCCTCCTCCTCCTCATCCTCCTCATCCTCCTCCTCCTCCTCCTCCTCCTCCTCCTCCTCCTCCTCCTCCTCCTCCCTCCTCCTCCCTCCTCCTCCTCCTCCTCCTCCTCCTCCTTCCTCCTCCTCCTCCACTCCTCCTCCTCCTCCTCCTCCTCCCTCCTCCTCCTCCACCTCCTCCTCCTCCTCCTCCTCCGCCTCCTCCTCCTCCTCCTCCTCCTCCTCCTCCTCCTCCTCCGCCTCCCCCCTCCGTGTACCCCCCTCGCCTCCTCCTCCTCCTCCTCGTCCTCCCTCCTCCTTCTCCTCCTCCTCCTTTCCTTCTCCTCCTCCGCCTCCTCCTCCTCCTCCACCTCCTCCTCCTCCTCCTTCTCCTCCTCCTCATCATCCTCCTCCTCTTCCTCCACCTCATCCGTCCATTCCCGCCCATCAAACCATCGCACGCATGGCTGCACAACGTGAGACTGAAGACAGCAGGGCAGGCCGAGGACGACGCCACCCGAGGCGTGTGGCCGAGAGCGCGAAACAGCCAGAGGCAGAAGAAGAGAAGAGGCAGCAAAGACAGCGGAGCGCAAGACGGACGGGACGAGAAGGGAGGATCGAGAGTCGAGGCTCGAAGATCTACATCTTCTCGCGAACAAAAAAACTGAAGCCGTTATTTCCTTCAGCGTTTTGGCGCCCCTGGACGCCCACATCCCAGTGTTTGTGCCAACAACTGATGGCTTCAAGTGTTGCTTCCTGAAAACCGGAGAACCGCGCTGCCTGCATCCCTGGGCATTGAAATTAGGGGCCACGGGGGTTGGAAAAACCTGCTGTAACTGTCGCGGAGGCTTGTAAGCCTGCCTCAAGCAGCCCCAGCGTGGCCCCAAAGACTCCCAAGGAGGTCCCGAGATAACAAAACCATGCAAAGACCAACGGTGTCCGAATGGTGCTAGCAGGATTGCCTTCGATACTGCAGGTGGGCCCGAAGAGCCTTACAATGGCCCGACGGCGGCCCAAAGAATGGCACCCCTGAGGCCCAATGCGGGGCCGGAGACAGCCTGTCTGGGAACTCGCCCCAACGCAAGAGATCCATGAGAGAGCCCCGACAAGGCCTATCAGGATAACCCAGAGGGGTCCCCGAAGAGGCGCCGAGACGACCGTCATAGGCTCCAACAACAACCACCGCAAGAGATGCCCCAAGAGGACCCCGAAGAGTGCCCGAGGAGGCCGCAAGAGGGCCGAGCACTGCCGCAAAGCGTTCGACCAGAGACGCGGCGAGGACGTAGCCCCGCCTCGCACTGCGGCCCTGGGGGCGCCCCTGAGCGGGAGCTCTGCGTGCTCACTCCTGGCTTCGTCGACAGCATCGGAGCGGAAGGGCACGATTCTCCACCCCACCCCTACCCTCCCTGACCCGCCCTCTCCTCCCCGTGTTCCTTCCCCTGCTACTCCTCCTCCTCCTCCTCCTCCTCCTCCCACTCCTCCTCCTCCTCCTCCTCCCTCCTCCTCTCCTCCTCCTCCTCCTCCTCCTCCTCCTCCCCGCCTCCTCCTCCTCCTCCTCCTCCTCCTCCTCCTCCTCCCTCCTCCTCCGTCGTCTCCCTCCTCCTCCCCCTCCTCTCCTCCTCCTCCTCCTCCTCCTCCTCCTCCTCCTCCTCCTCCTCCTCCTCCTCCTCCTCCTCCTCCTCCTCCTCCCTCCTCCTCCTCCTCCTCCTTCTCTCCTCCCTCCTCCTCCTCCTCCTCCTCCTCCTCCTCCTCCTCCTCCTCCTCCTCACCACCACCACCACCACCACCACCACCACCACCACCACCACCACCACCACCACATCACTACACCTCGCCCCCATCATGTTCCACGTTGCCCACCCGACAGCATCTAAACAATTTAGGACATCGGAGCGAAATTGGTGCAAGTTCCTACGATGTCTCGAGCGCTGCCCAGATACCAGCAGCATTGGGGGGAAACATAGACGCCACATTTAACTAAGAGCTCTTGTCTCTCAGGGCGGCAAACATTGGTATGGGAAGGCAAGACGGCTGCTCCAACTACAAACGCGCACACCGTGGCACATGAGTCTCGGTAAACGACGGGGTGCTCAAGTATTCAATGGCGCTCAGCAGCTGGCCTAGGTCACCAACCGACATGTCGCGCTTCAATACATTGACTGCCATAGCGACCACCTGCACATTCTTCACCGAATAAGCCCCTTCTGGAACAACTCTGTCGAACGATAAACTGTTATAAGCCCCTCCCTTGCCAGCTGAAACCCCGTAGGCAAAGGGTATGCCGCTGTATGGACACCTGTCCGGTAATAGACCGTACTGGATCATGTTGTCCAGCGTGAAACACGGAGAGACCAGAATGCCATGCTTCTGCGCGTTATGCCTTTTCAACGAAACCTTTCTGTGCATCCAATTGTGGTGCTTCCTATCTAAGGCCGTTGCCAATTTGACAGGCAAAGGCGGGCGAACTCCCAACAATCGTTCGACAACGCGGCGGGCTTCGTAGTCCGAAAACTGCTGCAAACAAGCATTCACCCAAAACGGAAGGAAACGAACGTCACCTGATATATAGCCACGCGAAGGATTGATCCTGTCTACAGACAACGACCATGGATCAAGCCCAGGTAAACGATGCATGAGATGGTACCCACGGTAAAACGTGCCAGCAAAGCTCACCGGGAGTTCGCCGAACGCCATCGACCTCATCACTTGAGTATCGATGGGTAGCCCTTTGCGTTGAGCCCGCTGGACAGCGCCAAAATACAGCGAATAACGCTTCACGCCTTCCCAACTGGTCCGAGCGGTACGCATCTCTGTTGCAAGGCAAACCCGATGCAAATGGCAGCACAAACCCAGACCACGACCTGAGAGTGATGCCCGCACCCATCTGGGTACTCGCGGTGTTCCAAAGATCGCAGCATGCACAATGTCACCAGGCATTAAGTAAGCAGCAGAAGTCTTGCTCAAAGCAGCGCTGCGTCTCGCATGTGAGATTTGCATGGGTCTCACCACTTCTGTGCTGTATGAGGCTGGCTAACGCTACCCTCGGCAGTTGATCTGGTTTGCACCCCAATAGGGCTGCATTGCTCAAAACCCATTCGGGCGTGCGCGAGAGGTGCTTGAGCCAGAGAGTTTGTACCAAAAAGTCTAGGGACCGAATGCTGCTCCAGGCTGTTCGGCTTCACTATCACTCATCCTCCTCCTCTTCTGTCTCGGCACGAATCTCTGTTCTTCCTCATTATCTGTCTTCCCCTTCCTCCTGGCGCAGTCCCCATCCTGTCCCGCTTTCCTCCATGCTGCTCCTACTCTCCCTCCCCCTTCGTCCATTTCGCCTCGTCTCAGTAGATTCATGAACCCTCGTAGTTGCCCTCATTCACCCTCCTTCTCCCCCTCCCTCGTTACCCTTCCGTCCACCATCACGACACACCTCTTTCTCCTCCTTTTCACCACCACCACCATCGTGCTCATTTGCATCGCCCCCATGATTCGTAGCCATGTTCGCTCCTGGCGACCCAGTGCGCTGTGCTGAAGGCCCAGGGAAGTGATTGCAGGTCCGCAGAGGTCCCCATTGCCCCTGCAAGTGGAGATCACATGCACATGCGCCAGAAGCCTCATCAGGCCCAAACCGCCCAAAAATCATAAAAGGCACTGATCCACAACACTCGATGCTCGATCCTCGACCCTCCGAGGGGCGAGGTGACGGCGACGGCGATGGCGACGACGACGACGACGACGACGACGGCGACGGCGACGGCGACGGCGGCGGCGACTGCAAAGGCGACGGCGACTGCGACGGCGCCAGCGACGGCGACGGCGACAGCGACGGTGACCACGACGGTGACGACGACGACGACGACGACGACGACGGCGACGACGACGACGACGACAACGACAACGGCGGCCGACAACGGCGGCCGACGACGACGACGACGACGACGGCGGCGGCGGCGTCAACGACGAAGAGGACGTCGACGAGCCGTGGCCAAGACGACCCGCCGGCGTCGATCCTCGACCCTCGAACGACGACGACGGCGACGGCGTCGACGACGCCCCGGCCCCCGACCCTGCAGGCACGGCCGGGGCCGGCGTCGCCAGGGTGTTGCCACCTCCTCGCCTGGCGGGCGGCGGCAGTCGTCGCCGTCGCCGTCGCCGCCGCCGCCGGCGTCGAGGTTGTCGTCGTCGTCGTCGTCGTCGTCGTCGTCGTCGTCGTCGTCGTCGTCGTCGTCGTCGTCGTCGTCGTGGTCGTCGTCGTCGTCGTCGTCGTCGTCGTCGTCGTCGTCGTCGTCGTCGTCGTCGTCGTCGTCGTCGTCGTCGTTCGAGGGTCGAGGGTCGACGCTGGAAGGTCGGGGTGTTCTGACGTTTTGGGCCGTTCTGGGCCTCTGGGGGCCCCTCCAGGGGCCCCTCGTGGCCACGGCCAGATTCCGCCTCGAGTCTGGCCAGAACGCACTCGTCAGGACAGGTCAGGCGGTCCTCGCCGTCGTCACCGTCGGCGTTGCCGTCGCTGTCGCCAGTGTCATCGTCTTCGTCGTCGTGGTCGTCGTGGATGTCGTCACCGCTGCCGTCGCCGACCTCGAGTTCGTCCCTGGAAGGAGGGTGGGTTGAGAAAGGGAGGAGGAGGAGGAGGAGGAGGAGGAGGAGGAGGCGAGCGAGGCGAGGCGAGCGCGCGAGTTCGGTCCGGCGGGACCGGCCCTCATAGGGCGGCGCGGGGGGGGCTGGAGCCCTCAGGAGACGTGTTGGGGGCAGGAGTCGGAGCCGGAGCCGGAGCCGGAGCTGGAGCCGGAGAGATGGAAATCGGAATAAGAGAAAACGACCACAAGTTGCGGAGAGACAGGAGCCGGAATCGGAGAGACGGGGGCCGGAGACGGAGATCGAGGTGGGAGCCGGGATCGGAGAGGTGGGAGCTGGAGTCGGAGAGATGGAAGCTGGAATCGGAGAGACAGGGGCCGGAATCGGAGATCGAGGTGGGAGCCAGAATCGGAGAGGTGGGAGCTGGAGTCGGAGAGATGGAAGCTGGAGACGGAGAGATGGGAGTCGGAGTCGGAGAATGGGAACCGGAGTCGGAGAGGTGTGAACAAGAGTCGGAGAAACGACCAGAGTGGGCAGAACACGTAACGCTGGAGTCGGGGAAGCATTCCAGATCCTATAGGTTGTAGTGGGCGAGGAGGAGGAGAAGGACAGCGTAAATCCAGGACTTTTCAAATATGTTGCAATAAACCCTCCATCCAAGTTCCCACTTCGTAGTTCCCTACAATACACTATATACACTGATAGACAAGCCGCGTTGAAAGACAACCATCCGAAAGCCCTGAACCGTGCCAGAACACCATTCCTCGGACTTCAACCCCGAATCGGGCCAGAACGCCATTCCTGGGCCTTCAACACCGCGAACGAACGTGACTGTTGCGCCCTGACGGTCTTACATCGTGCCAAAAAACTACCCGAGACGTCAAGCATAATAATCCTTGAAACTGCTGTCAGACCTTGAAACGAGTGCGCGCGGCTATAATGAAAATGAGCCGCGACACTCTTGCAACTTTTGAAAACGAGTGCGCGCGGCGCTGAAGCGAGAGCCACAGCTTGAAAACGGCCTGCCCTCCACCAATAAAACTCTTGAACAACTGTTCGGACGAATGCGCGCGGCGCTAAGGCGAAAGCCACATGTTGAAAACAATCCGACCTCCACTCAAGAAGCCCCTGCTAACTTGTAAGACGAATGCGCGTGGTGCTAAGGCCTGAGCCACATGTTGAAAGCGAACCGCCTCCATCCGTGAAACACTTGCGAACTGCAAACTTAAGCATCATTGATGGTGAGGAAGTCTCAGAAGCAACGCCTGGTCCGCCCTACGGACACGTCTCGGGGTGCGACAACGAAGGGCGATTCCTAGGGGAAATGAATAAAAAATGAGGAGGAGGAGGAAGAGGAGGAGGAGGAAGAGGAGGAAGGGGGAGAGCAGTGTGATGCCCCGGAGTGTGAAAGGAAGGCAGGCGGAATATGCATCCAGACGGAAGATGCGTCGGGAATCTTCTCCGAGAGCCGGCGGGAAGGGAGGATGCCCCGTGCGCCACGGCCGCCTCCCCGAGCGCCCACCAGAGGGCCCTGTGAGCGCCCCCGATCGCTCTGGCGCGACCTGTCCGGCCGGCCTCCCCGGAGGCCGAGGCGGAGGAAGCCCGCCGACATGCGAGCCCGTCACGGTGCCGAGGGCCTCGGCGGGGGCAGGGCCTCGCAAGGGCCTCCTCGAGGCCCTCTTCCGGAGACCCCTCCAAGACCTCCGGAAGAGGCCCAGAGAGGAAGCCTGGAGAGGACCCATAAGGCAGCAAGGCTCGGCCCTCCTCGCCCTCTGACTCCATGACTCTGAAGCTGGGCGAGGGCTGACAAATCCGTGGCTGCTAAAACGGTTTTTTCGGAAGAAAAAAAATAAACTCCCGCAATAAAACCCAGCGCACTAAAGAACAAACGGGCTGCTTCCCAGAAGAAAAAACATGTTCCGGAGCTCCGTTTTAGCAGCGACGGATTTGCCACCCTTCGCCTGGCTCCTGAATGATGCCAGCGGGCGGGCGGGACATCGGATGGAACAGGAATCTGCATCGGATCGGGCTGCATCGGCACGGAGCCGAAGTCGAATCGGATCGACTGCGCCAGGATGCACAACAGAAACATGCGAACATCGGTCCGCATCGGATCGGCGCCAGATCGGAATCGAATCGGATCGGGCTGGCCAATCTATGTCGGATCCGATCGATCATATCGAAATTGACTATGCCGGTCAGGCGGGCGGGCAGCCCCAGCTCGATAAACGCTGGGCCCAACGGACCCCTCGCGGCCCCTTCCCGTGACCAGACTCGTCGTCTCATGACCGGCGACACAGAAGAGTGAACCGTAGGAGAGCTCCAAACAATACACCACCACCATCCCTGGCCAGGCCTATCGTGGACCCTGGACTGGTGCACAGGCCTTCCTGGCCTGGGCCAGGAGCTCTGTACCACCGATCCAAGGCCCAGGCGGTGCGGCCTGGGCTGGTGGTGGTGTATAGTTGGCGTCCCTCCGAAACCCGAGGCAGGAGTGACGTTGTCTGCGGGGCTTGCCGATCGCCTCAGGTGGAGCGACAATTGCGACTTGCGGGCTCTGGTCTGCGCCGCACCACACACACACAGACCTCCGCGCCCCCAAAAGCCGCGCACCACGGGTCGCTCCAGCGAAGCGTCACTCTTCCGTGAAGCCGAGATGGGCTGCTTTTGTTGACGGCCCCAGGGCCTGAAGACGCTCCTCCTCCTCATCCTCCCCCTCCTCCTCCTCCTCTTCCTCCTCCTCCTCCCCCTCCTCCTCCTGCTCCTCCTCCCCCTCCTGCTCCCCCTCCTCCTCCTCCTCCTCCTTCTCCTC